>JAFFST010055128.1:86137-105405 GCA_022414735.1 Noturus placidus | reverse complement strand
GAAATATCCAATAAATTTCGTTCCACTTCATGATTGTGTCCCACCTGTTGATTCTTCACAAAAAATTACAGTTTTATATCTTTTGTTTGAGGCCTGAAATGTGGCAAAAGGTCGAACAGTTCAAGGGGGCCGAATACTTTCGCAAGGCACTGTACATATGGCCCTGACTGTAGATCACAGGCTCACCAAAACTGGGCAGTTGAAGATTGATAAAAGACATGTGGCCACTGTAGCCTCATATTCCTGTTCTTGGCTGACTAGTGTGGATCTCTGCTAACCATCTGCCAGTCTACCCATTCTCATCAACAAGGGGTTTCCACCTGCAGGCTTGTCACATACTGGCTAGTTTGTGTTTGTTTTGGATACCATTTGGGATTTAAACTCTAGAGATGGTTGTGCGTGAAAAGGCCACTTGGCTCCAACAATCATGCCATCATCAAAGTCACTGAGATCATATTTTAGTCCCCAGTCTGATATTTGATGTGGAAAATTAACTGAAGCACTTGACCTGTATCTGCATGGTTTTATACTGCTGCCACATGATCAGCTGATTGGATCGTCACATGAATGTGCAGATATACAGATGCTCCTAATATAATGGACAGTGAGTGTAAACATCAGTGCAGATTGACTTGTTGCAGAAATTAACAGTGTTAACCAGATGTTACATCAACTTCCTAGATGCTTTGGTTAGATTATATTTTTAAATTTAGTAGTTGGGTAGCTAACCAGTGAACTTTTTGTAAGGATTGTGAAATAGAATCACTCAAAATCAAGAACTATTTTCAAACGGATATATGGTTCATTCAGATTACAAGGAAGGTCTTTGCAAGTGGGCATGTGTGTAAAGACAATTTCACTGCATGCAAAGTGTTGAGGAGTCTTTCATCTACTTGCACACACTACTGAAGTTTTATTGTGCAATCATAAGAGTATTTTTCCACTCAACCATTTTGTGTAACATGTAAGTGTATAAATGGGCAATCCATGTGTATGCACAAGTATTAACTAAGAAAACAAGAGCGAGTGAGCTGCTACAAGAAAATAAATGAACTGGGTGAGGTCATGGGGTCCAACATGAAGCAATGTTTCAGTTACATAGCAAAGACCAAATAACAGCACATCCGGAAGTATTTAATTTCTCCAATAGGGTGAATATTGAAGTGAGACACAAAGTCCCAGCAACAACTAAAAGCATGTGTATAAAGGTCAACAACTATTTTACAACTTCAGTATTTAATCAGATCAAACAGCACAGCCTGATGTTAAAATCAAACCAAATAACTTTATTCAGTGTGCCAGTCAGTAAAGCAAACAGTTTACAATTTCCTTTGTCTCAAAAGCAAAACAATTTACACCAGCTCAATCAATTCTTCGTATTCAATATGCCTTTTCAAGAAATGGCACAAATGCAGTTATACTTGTGTAGAATGGCTCTTGAATTGCTTACAAGGAAGATGAAAACTGAGGATAAATACTTGAATTAAATGGCAGTTACTTCAAGTTACATAACTAAAATTAGCTTTAGTTTGGATTAGTACTGGATTCTGTATTAGATTCTACATTATCATCCGAGTAGTAAATGGCACAAACTGTTCATGCTTGGTCCTCTTCAATGCACGGTTACTGTTGCTATTACAAAAACCAACATTAACCTTACTTAAAAAGAATCACTAAAACACACAAAAGAAATTAGTCTGGGACAAGAATTAAGCAAAGTAAAGTGGCATTCTGTAGTTAACTATGAGTGCAATTCAGTGTGCTGCAATAATAGTTAATATTTCTATGACTATAAAGTAAGCATATTCAACAAAATAGATCAACATTAAGGCTGATAGAAAAAAATAAAATAAAAAAAAAATCTGCCAAAAGTGAACTAAATAGGTGATCCTTTCAAACCATAGCTTTGTGGTAATAATATAGACATCAAGAATAGGTGAAGACACTGAAGCTCTGCAAATCCCATGCTGCCAAACAGATTTGTATATGCTTGTACAATAGATGCAGAATTATAATAGCCTGCGTATCAAATTGTTATAAAACGTGGTTCAAATTGGCAGATTGTACTAAAATTGCCACCATAAAAAAAATCAAAAAACCACAGGGAGCAATCAGAATATGAGCTGATTCCAGAGGCAGAATGCATACGATCACGTTTCTCACAGTTTGGTATCCAAGCAAAAGTTGCATGGCACAGTAGAAGAAGCAGACAAGAAAACCATGAACTGTTCATTCCCACATGAAAACACTACAACACACTAGCAAGAATACAAATCATGCATTTCCCCACCACCCACCCCAAAACCCACATTTTTAGAACAAGTTTGCTGGCAGCACAATACAGAGAGGAATACTGGGAAAGAATGAAAACAATGCAATCAATATCTCAGGACGTTTACACTTGAGCAGAAAACGATGACCGAGATAACAGCGCACGAACTTGATGAGCCACACAGCAACTTCATGCTTTTCTTGTATCCTGATTAGTAGTCTTCTGGATACCTACAAATGGAGTGAAAAGAAAACAAGACTTCGTGTGAGATGTGCTTTGAAATATTGTTGTTTGATCCCAAAAAGATCTTTAGGGAACAGCGCATGCTATTTTTCTTGAGTTGACTTACCTCATTTCCACTCTCAGTTGGAGTTCCTTTGACGCAAATTCTTGTCTTTGTGGTCAGTTGCAGAGTTGCTCTTCCTGAAATACAGAACATCAGCAGTGTTTCCCCTTAGTATCCTCTTCAATTCACTCAAAAAGCAAGTGTGCAAAAAAAATTCGTAGAAGTGGAAAATAATGCAAGACTTACAGTGGGGCTGATCCTGAGTCATCATCTAGTCAGCAAAAAAGCCCACAGAAGGGAAAAATATAAACAACCTTGTTAGATTCTGGCAAGTAAATTGGAAATATTTTATCAGGTTTTATATCTACAAATGTCAAGTTTTCAGATGACTGGTCTGAATTTTATTGCATGTCTTAAGTGGCTAAGGCAAGAAATCTATTAAATTATTAGCCTGCCCATCAATAATTAAAGGATTATTATACCCACAATGTGTGTAGCATAACTTAAAAACTATTTCCATGCACAATGCAGTTAATCATGCATCATAATGACCAAAACAAAAATCTGAAAAGTTCGACCCAGTGTAAATTTTCCATGCAACCTCAAAACCCACAGCAATTCCTGATTCAAAACGTCCCGTCTCCCGCTCCCCATTTTATTTCACAACTTTATATACTGAGTATTGAGAGACTGCAATTCATCAGCATAACCCATGCAATGAGATGCAGAAAGCATGCACAACGATGCTGCTAAACCTCTCCTGAGGCCTGAAATATTACGTGTTATTTGACCAAATACCTGGAGAGAGAAATAAATAAACCTGGCCTGGATCAGGTCAGCCTTTTTCAGCCCGTTCATTGAATGTAGTCGGAATCAAAATTAATTAGATGTAATCGTTTGACCACAAGTTTACAGTTATGCTTTTGCAAACCCCCTTTACTAAGTAACCAATGAAAGAGCTGTTTGCTTTTCGCCAACTCTAGCAGCAGCTACTGAAAGCAAGAAGCGCATCTGGAACTGCTCCATGTTCCTAGCCTGAGTAAAACCACTTCAGCCTGACATGCAGTTTTGAACACTTACCACAACGTAAAAGCAGCAGCGAACAGAGAAATAAACAACGTAAATAATAAAACACAAACCCAACTAAATCAAAGCAATACTTTTCCAAGACATAAAAATGTATACAAGAATGCAAAAAACGTGATGAAACGAAGTCGGTCCTCCTTAAAAAGTACGTTTAAGAAGGGAAAAATAATCTGATCACTGATGGCACATACATTCATTGTACATTCAGTGGGCTACAAGCAAATTTACTTAATCCTGGAGACCGCTGCATACCGTCATTAATCTCATCAGGCTTTCTCCGCTTCTCGTAGATGAATATGATGGTGACAAGGATGATGACCTCAGCCACAATGCCCAGGAAGGGCCAGAGAGCAGCAAAGCGGCTACGCACACGTAGCTGGATCTCGTTGGAAGCACTTCCTATTTGGTTCTCTCCAATGCACTTGTAGGTAAAAGCATCCTCATTTTTCAGGTCCATGATGGTCAGCGTGGAATTTTCGGGCACGCTCATGATTGAATACCTCCCAGTGGCATTGTTGAAGTCCTTGCACACAACATTAAATATTAGAAAAATTAGTTTAAAAATATATATTAAAAAAAAAAAAAAAAAAAAAAAAAAAAGGTGTAGTACACTGATTGCACAACCCAAATGCTCAAAACCATGAATTATATAAAGTAGTTACAAAAAAAAGTTCTTGGCTGAAATGAAACCAAAATTCAGTACATGTGAACTTTTAAAGGCAAAAATAAACAAAGTCACTGAACCATTATCAAAAAGTACTACTGCTTTCAATAAACAGTGCTAGTGAGATTTAAATGTTAATCGTCTCAGTAAAGTGCAAGTCACCAAAACTTATGATCACCAGTAGTATTGTGATACTTTATAGAGAAATATGTAAACAAAAATAAATACATGCAAAAATGTTATATATATATATATATATAAAAAATATTGAATTACTGTCCAGTAAGGGTTCCCAGCAACACTACAGCTTAGGTCAAAATAAAAGTTTTCGAAAACAGTGATTTCAAGAACCCAATGCAAAAGGCTACATTTCTCAGACTATACAAAAAGCTCAATATGTATATACTGTACGTTAAAATCATACAACCTCCTCGCCTGACTCGGTGAGCTTTTTCCACCTCCAGTCAGTGAAGCAGGGGTAGCTGTGGCACAGGCACACCAACAGCACCTTGTCATTCTCATTAGCGCTCTCAGAGTGCTTGTGGACCACAATATGAGGAGGACCTGGGGGGGGGGGGGGGGGTGGGGGGGGTTATACAGATATTACACCACAATATCTCTACTGCTATGTGAAGCCTACTTGTCAAACAAGGTCAAACATTCTCACCGTTTACAGGGATGGATGCTTCAGCTGGGACATCACCCTCAAAGACACAAGTATATAATCCAGAGTTAGTCTCAATCTTCGAAATGCTGCCCAAGGAGGAGAGAAAAACATGTAAACAATTTTTTTTTGTTCAACTCCAGCAGCTTCCTAAATATTTCATTTGAATGATTTTCCTGCTCAAATCACCACCTAAACCCAATAATTACAAGGAGTTTCACTCTGGGAACCCTTACCACAAGACATCTCTTCAGACATTTGGAATAGGCCACAGCACAATATTCCCTCTGATTAAAGTGTTTTCAGACAGCAGGAGCCAACAAGTAAAAAACAGATGGCTTGCATTTGGCACATTGCCAGAACACCCCCATAGTTACAACAATCACAGGGCTATTGTGCTCCTGTGAATGAATTAGTCAGTGCTGGGGTGGTTAAAACCTGCCAGCTCTGGTCTAGATGCAAAGCTGCCAACCAGCACTATCCTTAGCTCACTAGGAATCAACTGGCCTGTATTTACAACCTAATACATACAGTTGCAATCAAGATTATTCAGCCCCCATTGCAAATCAAGTGTCAAAATGTACAGACTTTCAGCTGTTTGCAAACAAAATCAGAAGCAATTGAAATAATTACACAAATGCATCAAGCGGTTTTCCCCCCAAATTCAACTGAAAATGCAACTTCACTTCAATTTCAAAATTGTTCAACCCCTTCATGGCATGCATCTTTAATACTTAGTAGAGTACACTTTTACTGTTTTCACCTGTTTGCAAACGAGATGCATAGCCAGACACCAGATTCTGGCAGCATTCCTGAGGACAATTAGCCCATTCCTCATTAGCAATGGCCTCCAGTTCAGTAACATTCTTGGGTTTGTCTGCTGCAAAGACCTTCAAGTCCCACCAGAGATTGTCTATGGGGCTCAAGTCAGCTGACTGATGGCCCTGTAGAATCTTCCCGGACGACTTCTGCAACCAAGGCTTGGTGATATTTGAGGTATGCCTGGGATCACTGTCCTGTTGGAAGGTCCAATGACAGCCAGGATTCGGCTTCCGCACAGACTGCATGATGTTTTCTCCTAGGATTTTCTGATACTTCAATGAATCAATCATGCCTTCCACACGCTACAGCAGGGGTGCACACTTGTTTGAATTGTGAGCTACTTTTAACATGACAAGTCAAGATCTACCTACACTAAAAATACGAAACATGTAAAAAAAAAAGTTTCGCGCGCACACACACACACAGAGTATACTTCAAAAATATATACACACAATATATGTTCATGTACCTTGCATAATTGCATGAGCCCTTATGGCACACTACAATTCAGTACATGACGTGCACTGAACAAAATAGGTATTTGTACTTAATAATCTTCATGTGAGAAAAGGCTGAGTCACAGAAATAATAGTAGCGACTGGCTCCAGTAAGGCAAAGTCTTGAAAGCGTCTGTCAAACTCTGACAGCTGTCAATCTGTTCTATGCAGTGCACTGTTCAACTGCGTCTCCAGCTCTGACACAAGGTTTTGGAAGTTCATGGTGCTGCAGCTTTGAGGACATTAGGTGCATATTCCGTTTAAAGGCATTAACTGAGCTGGTCATATTGATCACGGTTATGTCTTTTCCTTGCAGATCCAAATTAAGCTCATTTAACATGTTGATCAGATCGGTTAAAAATGCCACTGATCATCATTGAGTTGGGATTATTTTGTATGTTTAACACCAAAAAGAAATTCCCTTATCTCCGTAAAGAGCTCCCGAAATCTCTGCAGGAATTTACCCAAACTAAGCCATCTCACATCAGTGTGTAGGAGCTCATGTGGTCGCAGACCACATTGCGGGTGCATTGTCCGTGGTGACTGATTTTAATGTGCACACTGGGAGCTGGGTTTTGTCTTTAAAAAGACTGAAAAAAAGATAACTCAGATTTCGCTCGCTAGTCTTTAGCGCTGTCATGTTTGATCGCACACGCGTGGTGAGAGAAAAGACAAGATCTCAGACTAGCTGTCCTGTACATTAACGCCAACACCCCCCCCCAGTGGCGATCTACCCACTCTTCCTTTGCGATCGACCTATTGTGCACCCCTGCGCTACAGGCTTCCAGTGCCAAAGGATGCAAAGCAGCCCCAGAGCATCACCGCGCTACCACCATGCTTGACTGTGGACAGTGTTTTCTTCATTCTTCTTCCTCCAGACCTACTGATCCATCATGCCGAAAAATCACTCAACAGAACAGAATCCCAAAACTGGGCGATTATTTATATGATTTTGAGCAGACTTTTCTTGTGCTTTTGGGTCATTAGTGGTGTACATCTCGGAGTTCTGGAAACCTTCTGCATTTATTTCCCTTCATACTGTGCTCACTAAATCCTCAGTGCATGTTGCCAGCAAGTCCCGCTGCAGATCTTTTGCAGTTACTCGAGGGTTTTTCCAACAACCAGCCTTCTCAGAAATTTGGTTGCAGCCATTGATTGCTTCCTTTTTCTGCCCAGTCCAGGTATTTCATGCATTTTCTGCCCCTATCCAATTTAAGCATTTCATGTGTTCCAGTTCAAGCACACCTGGCACCAACCAGTGAAGCACCCACTTAGTTGCATCAGGTGTGCTTGAGACTCTAAATTGCATTTTCAGTTAAATTTGGAGAAACCACTAGAAGCATCCGTTGTGTTGAACCATTTCAATGGGCTTTGTTTGATCTGTTCATTGCAAACAGCTGAGAGTCTGTAAATTTTGACAATAAACCTGATTTGCAATGGGGTTCAATAATTTTGATTGCAACTGTAGAACTACTTGGAACTTAATCTCACTTTGGCCAGTGCTCATCTAGAATCAGTTTACGCATTTTAAGGCATAATATTCCATATATTGAACACGAGATGGCCAAATCTTTGAGCAATGTGGTAAGCAATTGTGATGGGAACGTACTTGTACTCCATGTAGTGTGCTGTGCTGTGCGTCTTGGTGCTATCGATAATCTTGCCATTTTTTTTCCAGTGTTGGCCTGTGACTACAATTCCTGAGCTGGTGAGGTTGCAGCCGAGTGTGGCAGAGGTCTGGTTGTTCACCGTGTTTGGAATAGTCACAATCACAGGCCCTGTAGAGGGACAAGCCCAAAAAATAAAACAATCATTCTGTGCATTAATGGAACATTTTAATGAATCTGCTAGTAGGGAAATGCATAGGCCAGACTAATCAGTGACTAACAAGCATGAAAATGTGCATGGTTTAACCCACAAGACATGCCTTCTGTAGCATCACAAATCTAATTGAAATTAAGCCCAAATTATTTAGGTCCAGAAATATTTACTACACATAGTAATAACTTCTAGTATAATTATTCCAGATTTTAAAATATGAATAACAAACCAGAGGAACAAAGCTGTCAAATTTTCAGAGGTAAAAGAAAAAAATGTTTTTTTTAAGTGTACTGAAGAGGGGGGAGGGGAGGGGGTGGGTTGGAGAGTCTCCTGAAAGTAGATTTGTAAAGGTCAAGAAGGGAAGATATATTAGGACTATGAGTTAGACGGAAACAACAGAGTGCGCTAATACAAATACAGGTGTTGATGGAAGTGAGGGGCTTTAATCAACCAAGAAGTTTACTGGAATTCAGGTAATGCTTGAAGGATTGACATAACGTTGAATAAAGCAAAACAATGCAACAAAATAAAAGCAAGCAAATAATTTACAGGCATAATTTGATCTCGGAAGATAATTGGATAATAGCAGTTAGTACAGTTTAAAAGAGAAAATTCGGGAGCCATGAACGTCCCCCACATAATATCACAGACCCCCCACCCAAAAAAAAAAAATCCGTAGTTTAAAAATTTTTTTTAAACTAAGCAGAGCATAGGTTTGCTTATTCGGGTACAGTACTGTCGGTGGGCTGGTTTGTGGTGGAAGGGAAGACACAGGAGGAGCATTACAAGGGTAAGAACTGCAATCTAATGGGTTCACATCTAGTTGTCGGCTGCCCCTCTATACCTCACCACTCACTTTCAAACACAATAACATTGGCCTGTGAGCGGATCCACTTGACTTTGGGGAGTGTCCTTAGGGCGTTGCGTTCGGGGTCATTGGAAGCACGGCACTCGTAAACACCGGTGTCGTTGAATGTGAGATTGTACAGAAGCAGGGTGCTGGCGCTGTGCTGGATGTAGGTGGTGTTGATGTACACACGATCATGCTGCGCTCCTTCAAAAAGCTGAGACGCTCTTTCATTTGGCTCGTCACCCTCTATAAACCACCACTGCACCTCTGGAATGGGGTTCCCTATCACCTCACAGTGCATTACAGCATCATCACCTACCAGCTTTGTCTGAGACATGGGCGACTTTATGAAGCCCGCTGTCCATAAAGGACGATAAGTTGCAAGGATTGATTTTGGATTCAGAGCAGGCAGTTCATTGGTATGATGAATAATAAGTGATGGTAATGTTGATGGTTAAAAAAAAGAAAAGAAAAGGTAACAAAGAACAAACAAAGAGCAGATTGTTAGAACAAAGAATGTAATATAAATTATAACTTAATGCTTGCTTGGTTTTGGGCATTACTCTGCAAGAACAAATGCTGGCTTGTGTGAATGTAAATACTGCATGATACCCAATCATGATTGAAAATGAAAAGTCAGGACATGCATTAAAACTTAAGAAATCATTTTGTTGTGTAGTCATGGAGAACAAGTCAAATGGAAAAGCTACGAGGAAAATAAAAACAAATAATGTAATATGACTTAAGGCATGCTTAACTTCTAAAGAATATTAAAAAAAGTCACACATTTGCACTATTGTTTCAGTTTTACAGATCAAGCACTCTTCCGATTATTCTTTTGCTTCAGAAAACAAAGCCTGCACAAAAAAAAACAGGCTCAAATTAAACTCCTATGAAGCCATTTCAATGGAGCGCCTCAGAACAATATACAAAGTGGATAACCTGGGAGTGCATGCGTGTCTAATTAATAAACAAACTTCAACGCTGAGAACATGGAGATCCTAATAAAACGTGTTTTTTCCTTAAAAGCCCACGTATTCTCTGAATTATATTTCACAGAAGAAATAATCAAAAAAAGCTGAGCTGTATGACCACAGAATACTGCACCACAATTTTATTCGACCGACTCCAGCTGGTAAACTCAGAAGCAGCCACGGCATGTGATTCAATATCATTTGGCCTTTAAACTGGAACAAGCTGCATCTGTTTATCCATTACTAAAGGTTATCTTTCGAGCATTAATAGCATAATGTCAGATCTGACTAAACAAACTTACTAGCCCTTGTCATGCCACATATGTTCAATTTGTCTTATCACAAGCTAAAGCAAAGTACTTTTTACTTTACATCCTAGTGATTGCTCTTCATCGACCATGAGCACAAACATTCCTGTGTTCATCTATAGATGTTATGACTGGAAATCAATTTAACATGATTTAAGCTCATACAGTCACTGTTTAAGTATTTCTGTCAAATAAAGGACACATGCAATGTACCTTCCAATATGTACAATCCATCAAATTTAACTCGAGATCAAAAATGTTGCCCAGGATAAGGCCTACCTCAGCTTGAATAGAAGGCTGAATGCATTACAGTATTCTGAAACGTCTATAAAAATACTGTATACATTTACTATCAGGGTATATTATATTACCAGCACATAGGTCATACAAACAAACCGTGTTAATTTGACAATACCAAATGACAAGCATACAAATCTAGCAGATTTCAGTGATTACATACATACATACATAGACTTATTTACTCGGTCATAAAGACAGCAAAACTCCTTTCCACACAGACAAAGGCAAATTACAAATCACCGTAAACTGAGTGTAAATGTTAGCCTGAATATTATAGGATTCCAGGAACTTTAAATGCGCAACCCATCATTACAGGAATTATTAAAAGAATGTACACAATGCACATGTTTTAAGATCGGGGTGAGACGAGAGAATCATATTTAAAGGAGTGGAACATTAATGTTTTAACAAGATCATGCGGTAATATTGTACTCCGCAATGGAAAATTGGTATTTCTGGGGTCTAGAGCTCAAACTTATCTAAATAAATCATGATTACAACAGCTTTGACTAAACCACAAGTAAATGATTAAGTTAATCACTTAAACAGTGCAATTATGTAGTACAGGACATTCCTGATCTTGTTGCATGACAACATTGTGTAACTAACCCACTGTGAGAAACTGCCCCATGAACAAAATGGCAGTCACTAATCAGCCATCATGCTGAAACAATTTCAGACCCATTCAGCTGTGGATAAATACCTGCATGCTCCCGTTAACCAAATCTTCCATCTGCGCCGAGCAGATGCGAGTCAGGCACATAGGGAATTCATGATATATAATTTTTCCTATATCTTTCATAGCCAAGTTACAGGCAAAATGTCCAGCATTCAAGCCTGATGTTTTCTGCGCCTCTTGGCAGCATGTTGGTGTGGATTTCTGCTCCATGGCCATTCACAGTGCTGGAAAATTATAATGAGCTTACACTAAACCCTTTAACAACTAAGGCCTTCCTGAAAGGTACATCCATCCATCCATTTTCAACCGCTTAATCCTTTTTCAGGGTCACGGGGAACCTGGAGCCTATCCCAGGAGGCATCAGGCACAAGGCGGGGTACACCCTGGACAGGGAGCCAGTCCATCGCAGGGCACAATCACATACACACTCACATTCATACACTACGGACACTTTAGACACGCCAATCAGCCTACCATGCATGTCTTTGGACTGGGGGAGGAAACCGGAGTACCCGGAGGAAACCCCCGACACACGGGGAGAACATGCAAACTCCGCACACACATGGCCCCGGCGGGACTCGTTGTCCAGCAAATTGGTTAGATTACTGCACTGTTAAGAAAACAGTTTGAAAGAAACAAGTGTTTACATTTAACATGATATGAAACAGGGATGCCCAAATATATGGGCTGATAGAAAACTGATAAAAAAACAAAACACCATGTAATGTTTGTAAGGGATCCAATACAACCTAATCATTTAGGCTCAATATTTATCGGAATGTGAATTTAAAACGTAACGTAGCTCATAATAACTTGAGCCCTAACTGACCTCAACCCCAGCTGAGCATGAGGTCTGTCCGTAATCTGGGCTTAAAGGCCGTGAGCTAAATTACTTTCCCAACCCAGAGTTTGTGGGATCATTTAACTCGTGTCAGTTGGTGGGTTATCGAGACATTCGATTCTAGCGTTCTAACTAACAGTTAGGTAAGAGCTCGGCTTGGTTGCCTTAGTAACCGCGTCGACGTCATTGATATAAATGTTGGAACGACGCAAATAATTAAAAGAGGTGTAAATACGTGTTGTGTATATAAATAAATAAATAAATAAATAAATAAATAAATAAACACACACACACACTATAGAAACAATAAAAGGCGATGCTAACCTACCTGCTAGCTAGCAAGCTACCTAACTCGCTCACGCGAGCGCCTTTGCTGGCGAGGAAACAGTTTTATTCACGTCGAAAAACCTTTAAAGCGCCATAAAACTCCAACACATGACATAAAACTCATCTGCAATAAAATCTCTCGATATCGTGTCAATTTAAAACGAACGTAAACAGGTAAAATGTCGTTTTCGGGGGAAACCCAACCCGACTATTGTATAGCATTGAGTAATGGCTGATCAGCGGTGAACGCTGGGAGACACCAGTCTTACCTGTCTGCGCTGAGGCCTGCTGAAAGCTAAATAAAACAACACCAAACACACACAGCAGCCGCATGATGGCTCCTCGCGCTTGTTAGTTATTTATCTCGAGAGAAACGCTATACTGTAACCGTTCTACTTGACAACACGAACACCAAATAAACGCTCGCGAGTTTCTGACTAGCCGCTCGCTCGCTCGTCGTCCTCTATTTGATCCTGACGTGCACGAGAACGCGCACGTACACACAATTAAAAACGTGTTTGCGTCATCAGGCCTAGTCGCTCACGACGTGCGCGAGACTGAATCGCAAACCGACTGATGTAAACAGTAGACACACTACTATAGGTGTATAAGCTAGAGCTGCGTAATATAAAGGTGCACTTAAAGGGATAGATATTTGGGGGACAGAAAATAGACTTCCGGTTTTAATCGATAATGATTTCGTTGTTTTTATAGTAGGCGAATCGCAAATATCGATTTAATAAGTTATTTTCTGCTATATTTCATGTTCTTCCCTACTTGTCGGTTAGTATTAATTCTTTATGCACAAACCAGACTGCACTTTGATGTATGGGACCATTACATAACCTTTTTACAGAACATTAACAATGCCTGACTTTTTGCGTTACTACGCGATCATATTCGATGATCAGACTTAATTTGACTGCTTTATTCCTTGGTCAGGTCAAACACATTCAAATTAAATTGAGGCTGTTCTTGAGAGTGAATCTGATGCGGATATTGCTTTTCCATTGTCCATTATTGTTGGCGGATTAAATGGACTCGTTTCACCACTGTGTAAATCCTCCATTCAGCCCAGTGTGAAGCAGTCAAAACTAACCTGGCGGCTGTTGGTGCAGGTGGTAGACCACTAATCGTGGGGTTGGCGGTTCAGTTCCACATGCCGAAGTGTCCTTGGGTAAGACACTGAACCCCAAGTTGCACGCGATGGCAAGTTAGCGCCCTGCGTGGCAGCTCTGCTACCATTGGTGTGTGTGTGTGTGTGTGTGTGTGTGTGAATGAGACACAGTGTAAAGCGCTTTGGATAAAAGCGCTATATTAGTGCGCCATTTACCATTTACCAAATGATGGTAATTTTAAAAGGATAGATATTCACGTTTGCAATATTGTGTACTGGCCCACTGTGTGACTGTTTTTACTGTTTACACTGTTTATTGATTATAGTAGCCCACATGCACAACCCCTACCTCTATTTCCCAGTCTATCTTTTTTATCGTGATGTATTGTGTGTGTGTGATGCCTTGAGCTACTGGGACCTTGAATTTCCCCCTGTGGGATCAATAAAGTCTCTCTCTCTCTCTCTCTCTCTCTCTCTCTCTCTCTCTCTCTCTCTCTCTCTCTTCCAGTCTAGATAAAAGAAAACAAAGAAAAAACACAGACACAGTGCTGCCATCTAGTGCCAACTACTGATATAAGCACATACTAACAGCTAGGAGTGTTTCTAAGGTTTAACTCAGTATTGTAGTATTATAAGTTTCATGTTTTGGCATATTACGACTTTTATTTTGAGTCAAAATTTGATAGACTACCTTTGGTTTTTGGAGTGTTGCACTATTGGACAATTTCAGGTTTAAGGAAACGTCAAACTGAAAAGCTTTCTGTATGAAAAATATTTACTTTAACATAACAGTCTTTTTTTAATAGCCAAAGAACAGAGAATACAGAAGTAATTAAATGCATATATTAATATGAAGATGAAAAAAATACAGTACAAATTATGCCTGCTTCATGTTGAATCCACACACACACACACACACACACACGCACACACACACACACACACACACAAAGATTGAAGAGATCAGTTGAGCGTGTGTAGCATATCACCTGTTGGGTTATATCTCCTGTCACTTTTTGGTTAAAGGTTGTGGCTGCTGACTGAAAACTTTATTTTGCAATCCTTTGGGCGTTGCAGTAGTGTCAGAGGTATCAAGTATTGTAGGTATTGTGAATGACTATCCTTGAAGCTTTTCCCTTAAAATGAACATCCATACTGTCTGAGTGTTTGATATCATGGTCTTGTGCCAGGCTTTAGTCTGAAATATTGTGCAACAAATTAGTTGACTAAAGTAGTTAAGGCTCTATGCGAGTGATCTGAAGGTTGTGAGGTCAAATCCCAGACCTGCCTTTGAGCCACTACTAAACTCTTGAAAGACCCATATTCTCTAAATGGCTTAGTTGTGTATTTAGTTTAGATTCCTCACATAAAAGTGAATAAAAGTGTTTGCCAAATTAACTAATGTAATTGATAAAAGGGTCTCTTTGCAATGGTTCTTAGGTTCTTAGCTTCCTAGAATCCTTCCTAAAGACTTCTTACAATCATTTCTGAGTGGGAAACAGGGTTATACACAGGAACTTTAGGATAACAAAAGAAACCTTAAGGGTTCTTAAAAAAAAAAAATCACTAAAACTGTAGTTCACTCTCCCTGCACAGTCAGTGTTTAAAAGAGTTGTGTTGAAATGTATTAGGTAGAGTTTCACTGATCAAACAGTTTTCAACCTTCACTCCAGGGAACGAGCCCTTCCTCTCTCTCTCGCTCTCTCAGTATAAATTTCATGTTTATCTTCCGGTCCAGCATGAGGCAACCAGGAGACGGGTTTAAAAACAAAACCAAACAAAAAAACACCAACACTGCAAGAGGAATAACTCCAGAAAACTTAAGGCTATTATGTTGTGTGAAAAAACACACTAGGCAGAGAGGCCAAGTGTTCTTAGGGCGGCTGTGGCTTAGGTTGTTGAGCGGGTTGTCCACCAATTCACCAATCGTAGGGTTGGCGGTTCGATTCCCAGCCCACATGACTCCACATGCCGAATTGTCCTTGGGCAAGACAATGAACCCCAAGTTGATCCCTGCTGGCAAGATAGCACCTTGCATGACAGCTCTGCTACCATTGGGGTGTGTGGGTGAATGAGACAGTGTAAAGCTTTGGATAAAAGCGCTATATAAGCGCAGACCATATACCATGTTCTAGATTTTGTTCCATTCATTTTAGAAACAGGAAATAAATAATGAGTCTCACACTCATAGAAAGCAAGTGACAAACTTTCATAATTTCCAGGTAAATTCCCGTTTTAACCCATTGACCGATCTTAATAGAAATTGATCCATTTACCGATGTTTAGAAGTTTAGGATGTTCAAACATTTACAGCAGATCCATTTATCCAATGTGACTCAGAAGTGATGCAGAATTGAATCCAAGCCTATAGCTGAGCTGTTGAGAGATTAGGAAAAGAGATGCACCTATGTATCGGCCGAAACCGATTAAGGCTATTTTTCACAGTATCGCCCAATAGTTTAAAAACATACAGTGGTACTGTGTGTAAAGATAAAGTCTCTTGTGTGAAATGATGACAAAACTGCAGTCTGTAATCTCTGTAATCTCTGCATTGCTAACATTTTAAACGAAGTGAGAAGCAGTGAAGCAGGAGTTTCAGCATCGAGTCTAAATTTATTACCCCGTGCTGCTCAAGCTGAAATTAAAGCACCAGGACACCTTTGAAAGATTTAAATGAAGATGAGTTGACAAAAAGGTATATATTGCACAGAAAAATATATTTTGTAGAGTAGTGTATTTCATATCCAGTTAATGTTAATATATAAAGTTGATATTCTATATTACCAGTTTGATGTTCAGTGATAAAGTAGAAATGCTTTTGTTTGTGGAGTGAATGTGAGACAAAAAGGAGGTTTTTAGAATTCAGTCAATGTTAATATGAATTAATAACATTCAATAAGTTAAGAAATCTTACTTTAATCTTCAGAATTTATTTCATATGTTAATGTTAATTAGAGTAATGTGTTTTCTGTTTATGAGACCAGTTACTGTGAAACAACTTGTTGAAATAGAGAGAATAAAGTTTTTATGCATTTCTTTCAGAATTGTGAAATTAATAATTATTAGTTTAAAAGAAGGCATAAAAGGCAGAACTATCTGTATCGGACCATATCACTCTGAATAATCGGTTATCAGTATCGGCTGAGAAATTAAGTATCAGTACATCTCTAATTAGGATCTTACTCAAACACTCAACACTCGCTCAAGAGCCATCCTGGGATTTGAGCAGGCCATGCTCTGATCACTAACACATAACTTTAACTTCTGCCTATCTTCTATATGTGTCTACATTAACAATTTGTGCTTAAAGAAACAGACAAAGAAACTGCAATTCTATCAGAGACAACATTTTATTAAAGAGCTATTGCAAAATGCTGAAATATTGTAGCTAACCACTTTAGGTTATTCAGATATCTTAAGATGCATATCCTGGGATAAACACAAGATCTGCTTTGACCCTGACCAGGATAAAGTGGTTACTGAGGATGAATGCACAAATTATTACCTGATGACCTCTTTGAGTCATGATGAGCTGTGTTTTTGTGAAAGCTACTGTCGCACTTAAGAGAACATCTGATTACTCTGACTCAATTATAAAAACAAAGGCTGTCGTCCTACAAACCCAAAAAAGATGAATACGTGATATGTTTGATCTTGATAGGCTTATAATGAACAATAGGCTGAAATAAACATCTGCATGATTAATTGTTTTCACACCCTAAGTGTAATGTGATCAGTTGAAATACTGCTCACATAACAATCCAAAACACCAAATAAAATAACAGAACAGGAAATACATGAACATCTGGATTATTCTTGTTATGTTGGAATACATGACCACAAGGTGGTGCTTTTGATTACTGCTTTAAAAACACAGGGCTTTCTTTTAGACCTCTGTCTCACTTAGCAATGCTATTTTACCTGATGTGGCATTCTTTCTCACCTGTTTATTCCACTTTTTACATTGTATTTACACTTGTATGTGTACACGTCCATGCATGTCAGCATTTCATAATTCTGAAGTTGGATTGGCACCTTACGATTTGATATACAACAACATTTATTGTCATATTACGCTGTTTATTATAGATTGCACTGAGCAGGAAAATCACCAAAATGTGCTGGACTCTGGCCCAAGATTAGAATTGGGTGTCCCTGATTGTTTTATATCTGTTTATTGGGTGTAATAGGCATGTCCCTTTCATTTCTGTTTTAAAACCTTATTTGAGAACTTGAGTAAAAAAAAAATAACAATGGGTTATATGGGAAATAACATGGGTAACAAACCATGTGGTCCTCCATTTGGTAGGTATCTCAAGTCCTTGCAAAACGGGTGCTTTAAGGCTCCAGAGACATATTTGTAAGATATCTGCCCAGACTCATAGTACACTGTGTTTCTGCTTCCTTCTGAAACACACGCTAGATGGCAAGTAGGAGGTTCTGCATGACTTTCCATTAGCCAATCCTGTCTTTCCTTTCAGCTCACCCGAGCCCAGTTTCACATATCTTAAAAAAAAATAAAGTTTTTGACCTAGAAAAGCACTGGCAGACGTAAAGCAACAGATCCACACTCTGTAAAATGTTACAATTTCATCAAGAACTTCAGACATCCACTGTTAAATAGCTATAAACATGCTTCTTCAGAATATGAGGTTAATTGCCCATAACGGCTTGTTAAATAAAAAAAAATGTATCAGGATCCAATTAGTTATATACACAGAACAATGGACAATACCCTGCAGAAGCAGTAATAAAAAACAGACAAAAGACAGTTTTAACATGCTATTGCCAGCGTTCATAAAAAATAATGGCACAACCACTTTATTTGTACAAACCAAGGAACAACATACAGGGCATGGCTTTTAGCTTCAGTGTGGGATTAAACATTTACTGCTTACAAGGCAATGTGGCAAACACTAATGGACTGAAAAACATGCATTGCTAATGGGAAGCAGTTATAGACTGGTTCAGGCCTTATGTAGGAGCGACAGTGCTCTCTGCTACACTCTGATTAGGAGGCTTTGATAGCGGAGGACTGCTGTGTCTGTGAGTATGAAGAAAGTTATTGTATCCTCAGTTCTAAATGCGTCACCACATGAGCCGCTTCACTGTTCTCTGTTGTGTCTGGAGAGTGGCTCAGACCCGTGGGTTAGAAGCAGGTCATGTGGCTACTGGAGCTATGCAAGCTTAGAAATTCAGTTATTGCTTTGTTTCCAGACTCCTCATTTCCAGAGTTTTTTTTTTTTTTTTTTTTTTTTTTACACATTACGGTGCTTGCATCATTCTTTTTTATTATTATTACTGTTGAATATTCAAAACACTACAGTGATAGCGTTACTCATTGCCACCCAGGAATAAATTATGAGGTAATGATGACAGTACAGCCAAATCGAGAACTGAATATGTAAACTGTGAAGAGCAAAACATTTTTAATTGATGATCCAGAATGAAAGGCCAAAGCAGAGACATCATACAGTATGTGTGCAATAACATCAGAAAAAAACAACCCAGGCATATCCTGGAGTACCTCTACCCTACATATTTTGATGTTTTCCATCCAAGCATTTTCCATACTTCTTATCCTACAGTGTCATAGGGAGCCTGGAGCATATCCTATGGGACTCAGGGTACAAGGCAGGGGACACCCTGGACCTGCTGCCAACCCATCACAGAGCACAATTGAGCCCACACTACACAGTTTAGAGATGCCAATCAGCCATGTGTTTTTGGACTGCAGGAGGAAGCACCAGGAAAACTCCA
>JAFFST010055128.1:64496-86117 GCA_022414735.1 Noturus placidus | reverse complement strand
GAGGCAAACATGGAAACCACTAAGCCACTGTGCCCATTTTGGTGTTTTCTAAAAATTAATTGATAATTTTTTTTCTGACTGAGAAAAAAAGGAAAAAATTTAGTTTTTGGTACTCACTACACATATTCTGATACATATAGGTATATTAATAATTCGCATGAATCAATTAGGGCCATCATGGTACATTTTAGTTAGCTCAGGCTATATTGCCCTGGTGTAAATAGTGGCCATGAAAAGTTCACGTCAATGTTCATGCACTAATCTTGTTCTTTACAATAAGTTTGATTTGATTTTTAAGCTAGTTGATTTGAAGTGAAATAGCTAACTACATTAGTTACCATGAATTGACAGTGATGAGCAAGTTTTGTTTTACTTTGGAAAGTCACTTCTGTATAGGTGCACGTAACGCATGTTTTATTATTTTCATTACATCCGAATCCTTTGTTGTCATTGGCCGATAATAGCTGTTCTTCAAGAACAATACACTGGGTAAGAGCTGGTATTTTTGCTTTGTTTGCTGCTGTGTGTTACTAGAACTCAATTCCTCAGGCATTTTAAGTTTAAGATGTTTAAGATCGAGTTAAATGTATTGTAGGAAGATGCTATAGTATCTCCTCATGATATTTTTCCAGAGCACAGGTGCAATTTCAAGCTTGAATCATGAAATACATCCCGATTATTTAATCTGTTCATGACGACAATGTACACAAGGCTTACACCACATGGTATCGGATGTTTGTTTCTGAGTATTATTTTTATGAATATGAGTAAATGAACACAATATTGAACCAATACCATTGTCAGTATGCATCCCTAGTGTTTTCCCACCCCTAACTCACCAACTTCAACACAGTTCAAACTTGTTAATTAGCTGATGAGTTCAGTCTGATGAGATAGGAGCAAGGAAATGCCAAAATGTGCATGATGATGGTACTGTACTCTAGGACCAGGATTGAGAAATTCTGGCCTAGACCATCTTGTGTGATTCACCAAATGATTCCAATCACTAACACTTACTCTGACTACAGTCGTGCGTCAGGCCAAACTGTGAAACGTCCTGGGCTTGAGCCAGAGAGAGTTAACACCAGCTGAGAACTTTGTTTAATACAAGTGTGGAAAAACAAGGTGTTCATTAATTCTGTGTGCAATTACTTGCACATTATTTGTGCTGCCAGTCATCCTGTTTGGCCGGAAGTTCATTACAAACATCACATGATCTCACCATCATAGATTCATTCATGTCGCACACTGAGTGAATACATGTGATTACATCATCTGAACAGAATTCGCCAGAGGTAGTAAAAGTACCATAATTATTTACTTGAGTAAAAGTACAACAATTCATCTTAATTTAAACCTTTAAAGTACCGATTTAAATTGTTCATTCATGTTAAAGTAATAAGGAGTCAACTTAAATTGACAAAGTATGAAGGTAAAAGTACAAGAAAGATTCATGATAATTAAAGACGTCTGCCTAAAATCATACAAGGTTTTCAGTTTATGCTGGTAAATTAGTGCCCCTTTCACCAAGGAACATGGGACAATTAGCAAATTCTAACACCCAACCAGGGGGTCAATAATATGAAGTCTCATTACAGTACATGGCTCAATGTAATGGTATTTTTCTAGTTTAATTAAATCATAACATGTTTACTTTTCCTTGAGTTAAAAAAATAATATTCAACTTGGTTATATTTATTTTTAAACAGTGTTTCAGATTAAAATAAAGCAGTTTCCTGCCGAAAGTCTACACTTCCAGTGCCAGTATGACTTATTTTAATTCAGGTGCAGATATGTGCAGTTGTTTGTGCAATGCTGGCAAACATCAAGCGGAGGTAGTGGGTGTTGTGCAATCAAGTCCAAGCTCAAGTCCTGTGTGTATTCCTGTTTGATGGCCCGAATGGCCTGTGGGAAGAAACCCTTCCTCATTCTCTGTGTTGGCGTTCAGGGAGCGGAAGCAACAAAGAGTCTGTAACAGAGAGAAGAGTCCATTGTTCGGATGGTTGAGGTCCTTCACTATGTTCTTGGCCCTGGTTCAGCACTGCTTGCTGTAGATAGACTGCAGGTCAGGGAGTTCAGTGTGGATGATACGCTCAGCTGATCGCACCAGCCTCTGGAGAGCCACTTATCCTGCTTGGTGCTGCTCCCAAACCAGGTTGTGATGCTTCTCGTCAGGATGTTCTCCATTCGGCAGCTGTAAAAGTTCTTCACCAGGGTGTTAATGTGCCAGGACCATGACAGGTCCTGAGTGATGTGAACACCAAGATATCTGAAACTGTCCATCCTCTCCACTTGGGCCTCATTGATCTCAAGGGAGTGGTAGCTTCACTTCTGCTTGACCACTATCAACTCATTTGTCTTGCTGACATTCAGATGGACATCCTGGCAAATTTTTCTTGTATCCCAGCTTGTTTGGAAGCTGGGGTCAGCCATGATATGGTGCATCTGGAGCAGATACCGTTACAGGACTTGTTAAGGGTCCAACAGTGGCAGCTCGGCGGTGCTGGGGCTGAGTCTGATCAGTAACCCAGAGCCTTTAACACTTTTGTTAAATAGCTAAATAAGTAGCTGATAAGATGTATGAATTAACTTTAGGTTGCTAGCTAGATAATGAACACAGCAAGTAACCTAAACCCAAACAGTACTTGGCTAGCCAGCTAACTTTATTTCAGCGTAGTTCACATGTTTAGATAATATAAGATCAGAATAGAAAACAAAACTTTTTTTTATTATTAGTTGTGTCTGTTATAGACATGTGAAAAAAAGTTATTTGTGAAGTAAATTCTTAAGTAGATTTTCACCAGGTTGCTTAATTTACTTTAATTTACTTAATTGTATAATTATCTTGATCACTACTTTTACCCAAATGAACTATTACAAGTCACAGTACGTTTACTCAAGGCAGTGTTTTGTACCCTTTCCACCAGTGATAACAGAATTATGCTTAATATCTCAAAATTTTGCTAGCTAATAACTCCAACTCTGCTAATAACTGTCACGCCGGGGCGATCGGAGGAAGCAAAGTGCCGAGGAAGCGCGAGGCGGAAAGAGAGCGGTAATAATGCAGGCTAGGTGCAGGCGATAGGGCAAACAAACCAGGAAAGGCAAGGCGGAAGCGTAGTCACGGGGCGAAAAACGTGGTCAAAGTTAACGGGGAGTCAGAAACGAATGAAATAGCTCGGTGATGCTAGGAACGCGTCGCTAAGACGTATACTTTGCGTTCGTGATGGGGTTTGACGGGAATTTATACTGTTGGGAGAGGAGAGGTGAGCATGATTGTGAACAGGTGTGTGTCCTCAAAACTCGGGAGAGGGAGATTCTTGGGAGGTGTAGTTCGGCGTAGTGCGCCTGCGTGGGAGCTAGTCGCGTGTTGTTCTCTGGGAAATAGAGTTCGACGCGGGTGGCGTTTTGACAATAGCAAGTTACAATACAAACTGCCTTGATAAATGCAGTATACATGGCAGCAGATAGATAACAGTGATAGGCCGAGATTAGGTCTCAGTCTTGCTGTCACATTTATTTAGATTTTTAGTTTAGACTTTTCGTTTAGGAATTCAAATCTCCTTAAAGCTGCCTGGTAATTTTTTTACGTTATATATTATTTCAAAAACAGTGCTTGAAAATGTAGTGTTTTCTTTTTAAATATAGTAAATAAAAGTCAAAAGTATTAACTAAAGAAAATCAAGTAAAATACAGATACATGCTGTGAAAAAGTATTTGCCCCATACTGATTACTTCTGTTTTTGTGTATGTCTCATACGAATTGTTTCAGAAATCTAAAACCCAATTCCAAAAAATGTGTGTAAAATGTAAATAAATGTAAATAAAAACAGAATGCAGTGATTTGCAAATATCATAAACCCTTAAGTTATTCACAATAGAATATAGAAAACATATCAAATGTTTAAACTGAGTAAATGCACCAGTTTAAGAAAAAAACAAGGTCATTTTGAACGTCTCAAAAATATCAGGACGGGGGCAACAAAAGGCTGGAAAAGTAAGTTACTAAAAAGAAACAGCTGTTAGTTTTTCACTTTGGTGAATAAATAAGTAAAAACTGTATTGTGTGTTTAGTCAGGTTGCTTTGTTTTATGTTGTATTTAATTTGAAGATCTAAATCTATTTAGTATGACATATACACAAAACCAGAAGAAATCACAGCACTGTGTACAGTAACAAAGTGATTGTACTTTATTACTTCCGATCTCAGAGATTAACAGATACAGTTGAAAAAAAAAGCTGCAGGTTAATTGGTTAATTCAAGGCACAGCATTTCATAAGATTTGCATTACTCCATTTTAACTGCTGATCTCATATCTAGTGAATGGCAAACCACAGATTAGGCAATGTTATAGGTTAAACTCCTTATATATATGCCATTAAATCACTTAATGTTCAATCATTTGTTATTAGCAACTTCACTTAATTGCACATTAAGTGAACCAAGCTTTGGACTATTTACTATTATATTGACCTCTGCTGGGCTGCTGGAATTAGATCGACATTCCTATAAACTGTGTTTGCCTCTGTGCTTCTGGAAATATTCCATTTAAGCCATTATAACGGATGGAGGCATGATGCCATGCCAGATTTAGATCCTTATCTTCTGCTGGAAGAATTTAACAGGAGCAGATGTGTCAAATGGATTTGGTCAAGGCCCAGTGCATTGAAAACAATATGGCTACCCAAGACCCACCATGCCATAGTTAGCACAGATAAGAGGAGATGCGTTGAACTGCTTGGGTGGCACTCATGTGTGTCTAATGACCATATCAGGTCTGAGGTCTGTCTTCCAGACGGGCTCTAGGACTGCAAGCTCTGTTGATGTGTAGATTTCTAAGGAAATGGACTCCATATGGCCAAATGAGATCAGCAGGAACAGGCACTTTGTATTTCCTCTATCACGTTTGAACTTTCATAATTTAGATTGGAGACCAGTTCTTCCAAATGGCCAGTAATTTAATACAGGCATTAAGTTGAACTGTTGAACAACAACTCATTTCATTTTGTGGGTTTGTATTGGACAAGATATATCCTGAGTCTTTGAAAAATGACCTATTTTTTACTAGAACATCATGTATTCCCTACATGGGGACTTTTTGTCAGTAGTGTGGCTTGTCTTGAGGAAATCTGCCTTCAAATGCTGGCTGTCCTGCAAAGCAGAATTCCAATCAAAAGCTGACATTTACTGCACAATTTGTCATCTGTAATGGATTGAACCCAAGGAGCAAATCAGTAAGTGATGTGGAAGCAGACCACACAGACGGAGCGTCCCAGTAGAGAAGCCGTAGATAACATCTCGACTCTCGGTACTTAATTGGAACAATTAGAGGTTGCTTAACTTCCGAAGTCTGTTTTTCTCCTGGTTACA
The DNA here is from genome assembly GCA_022414735.1 of Noturus placidus. Classification (NCBI taxonomy): domain Eukaryota; kingdom Metazoa; phylum Chordata; class Actinopteri; order Siluriformes; family Ictaluridae; genus Noturus; species Noturus placidus. Next base: position 80,746 of record JAFFST010055128.1, on the reverse strand, counting down.
AGGAATCTGAATCCATTTCCCTCATAGAAAACATGGCTGTTTATGCAACTTTTGAATCATGACGTCTTGAGAAATGTTTATGGTAGATTCGATGGCTTTAGATCTGTTTTTCCAGGATAGCATCTAGAAGATGACATGTTTTTCCAAGTCATTTTGGTTTAACATTATGTAATAAACATTATAATAGTTCCTCTTTAGATGTCTCAAATGGTAAGAGTGCCCCCTAAGCCAGTTATTTCAGTTTACTCACATAAATACCTGCATTCAGAGTCAGAGTTTAGTGCTACTGCTACCATTTTGTTCTTTTGAAATTTGTACCTATAAAGGTGCCATGTAATCACACTAATTGCTGAAACATGTTGTTGTGCATTTCTCTAGTTTATTACACACCAATGTTCTGAATGTTAAGTCAGTCAAAGTCTAATGCAAACAAACCCACAATGTCAGTTGAATACACAAAACAAAATCACTTTTGTTTGCATTTTTTATCTAAAAATGACATCATTCTTATAAACCACATCTGTCTTAGTTCATGCAGGTCTGGAGCTGCTCCAGTTGAGGATGAAACAGCAGAAGTACGAGTGGGTGGTCTCCTAGAACCTCAAATTGTTGTTGTCAACTAAAAGTTCCTGGCAGCATATACTCGTCTCAGCGGGTAGCAATAATGCAGACCTACAGTTACGTAGGTTTATTGACAAAATACATGTCAGAACAACACAAGGAACATTTTCACTTTAATTTAAATTTTACTAATCATATTCAGAAATTATTTACTGTGAATGTCTACTGGCGTAACTGCCGATTGCCTTTAGTGTCATCCGAGGCTTACCCGGGCGAGTTGGCGCATTTCATTGGCTTCTTCTCCCTCAGTGCCTTAAACAGTTTCAGAAGAATTTCACTGCATGTTGAAAACAAGCAGCACTGCGCTACTTGGTTTAGCAGTAAAACTCATGCTAAACATAGTTATGTTTGTTTTGACAAGCATCCTTTTGCAATTTTGAAGCCATAGCTCTTCTGACAATTAAAAAAAATATGCAGGTATCTACTGGAAACAAGTGAACTGGATTTGAATATTTAAAACAGATTGAGAGACTTCATATTTAATTTAATTATTGACATTAGTGCAAATTGAAATTCAACAGAAAGGGTTATATTAATGCACTCGAATAGGTGCACACCAATGTTGTTCAGTGTTCTCCTGATGGTGGACTCATTAACCAATGTGAGAGAGGCCTTTAGTTGCTTAGAAGTTGCATGGAGTTGCATGGAGTTGACCATTCCTAGGGAGGTCAACAATGGTCTTGAATTTCGTCCATTTGTACACAATGTCTGACTGTGGATTGGTGGAGTCCAAACACTTTAGAGATGGTTTTGTAAACTTTTCCAGCCTAAGCATCAACAACTCTTTTGTGAGGTCCTCAAAAATCTCCTTTGTTCATGCCATTCTACACTTCCACAAAGATGTGTTGTGAAGATCAGACTCAGAGAGATCCCTGTTGTTTAAATAAAACAGGACGCTCACTCACACCTGATTGTCATCCCATTGACTGAGAACACTTGACTCTGATTCCACCTTCAAATTACCTGCTAATGCTAGAGGTTCACATGCTTTTGCAACTCACAGATATGTAATATTGAATCATTTTCCTTAATAAATAAATGACCAAGTATAATATTTTGTTGTGTGATTTGTTTAATTGGGTTGTCATTGTCTACTTTTAGGACTTGTGTGAACATCTGATGATGTTTTACATCATATTTATGCAGACATGTAGAAAATTCTAAAACTTTTAAAATTCACAAACACTGTATGAGTGTCAAATGAAAGGAAAACCCAACATAAAGTGTCTTATAAACTTACTGCACGCACACAGGACTGAGCGCTAGCATGTCTCTGTGTCTCTGCTTGCCATGTTTACCCATGATCCCCCTGTTTGTATCACAATGCAAAGACATAAAAATGCAAATACCTGTTAATGCAGAAGAATAAACCAGGAGTAAGATGTTGGGCCGCCAAAACAGCTTCAATGGTCCTCCTAGATTCTACACATCTCTGGAACTGTACTGAGGGGATGAAAACTTCCAAAAGTTATTCCCTCTGTTAGTCTTTTGATGATGCTTATGGAGAGCACATTAGTCCAAAAATCTCCCATAACTTTTCAATTGCATTGAGATCTGGTGAGTGTGAAGGTCAGACATAGCATATGCGTTACATCATTTATACTCCTCAAAACATTCAGTGAACCCTCATGCCCTGTGGATGAGGTCATTACCTTAGCTGTATACTAACGATGAGTTGTATTGCCTTTTGATAGTCATAGCCAGTGTAGCCCATAATGTTTTTGAAGTGAGGTTGGACATGAGCCAAGATGAAGATTCTGATATACAGGCATATAAACTCTAACACAGAAGGGATGGATTGGAAAACCAATAAGTGCAACAGACCATCAGAGTCATCAGGTTTTTGAACCATTTCCATGAAAATGACAAACAATAAAATTAAAAGCAGTAATAGCTACAAAACACATATTTTGTCATTTTTCCATATACAGTGCATCCAGAAAATTTTCACAGCGCTTCACTTTTCCCACAGTTTGTTATGTTACAGCCTTATTCCAAAATGGATTAAATTAATTATTTTCCTCAAAATTCTACAAACAATACCCCATAATGACAATGTGAAAGAAGTTTATTTGAAATCTTTGCAAATTTATTAAAAATTAAAAACAAAACAAGCACATGTACATAAGTATTCACAGCCTTTGCCATGACACTCAAAATTGAGCTCAGGTGCATCCTGTTTCCACTGATCATCCTTGAGATGTGTCTACAAATTGATTGGAGTCCACCTGTGGTAAATTCAGTTGATTGGCCATGATTTGGAAACGCACGCACCTGTCTACATAAGGTCCCACAGTTAACAATGCATGTCAGAGCACAAACCAAGCCATGAAGTCCAAGGAACTGTCTGTAGATCTTCAAGACAGGATGGTATTGAGGCACAGATCTAGGGAAGGGTACAGAAACATTTCTGCAGCATTGAAGGTCCCAATGAGCACAGTGGCCTCAAGTTTGGAACCAGCAGGACTCCTCCTAGAGCTGGCTGCCCGGCCAAACTGAGCGATTGGGGGAGAAGGGCCTTAGTCAGGGAGGTGACCAAAAACCCGATGATCACTATGACAGAGCTCCAGCGTGTCTCTGTGGTGAGAGGATAACATTCCAGTAGAACAACCATCTCTGCAGCACTCCACCAATCAGGCCTGTATGGTAGAGTGGCCAGACGGAAGCCACTCCTTAGTAAAAGGCACATGACAGCCCACCTGGAGTTTGCCAAAAGGCACCTGAAAGTCTCTCAGACCAAAGTTTGAACAAAGATTGAACTCTTTGGCCTGAATGGCAAGCGTCATGTCTGGAGGAAACCAGGCACCACTCATCACCTAGCCAATAGCATCCCTACAGTGAAGCATGGTGGTGGCAGCATCATGCTGTTGGGATGTTTTTAAGCGGCAGGAACTGGGAAACTAGTCAGGTTCGAGGGAAAGATGAGTGCAGCAATGTATAGAGACATCCTTGATGAAAACCTGCTCCAGAGCACTCTGGACCTCAGACTGGGGCGAAGGTTAATCTTCCAACAGGACATCAACCCTAAGCACATAGCAAAGATAACAAAGGAGTGGCTACAGGACAACTCTGTGAATGTCCTTGAGTGGCCCAGCCAGAGTCCAGACTTGAACCCGATTGAACATCTCTGGAGAGATCTGAAAATGGCTGTGCACCGACGCTCCCCATCCAACCTGATGGAGCTTGAGAGGTCCTGCAAAGAAGAATGGGAGAAAATTCCCAAAAATAGGTCTACCATGCTTGTAGCATCATACTCAAAAAGATTTGAGGCTGTAATTGGTGCCAAAGGTGCTTCAACAAAATACTGAGCAAAGGCTGTGAATACTTATGTACATGTGTGCTTTTTTTTTTTTTTTTTTTAAATAAATTTGCAAAGATTTCAAACAAACTTCTTACTACTTCCACGTTGTTATTATGGGGTACTGTTTGTAGATATTGAGGAAAATAATTAATTTAATCCATTTTGGAATAAAGCTTTAACATAACAAAATGTGTAAAAAGTGAAGCGCTGTGAATAATTTCCAGATGCACTGTATACTGGTTATACAAACATTTTGATTTCATTGGCAATTTAATTGTGATTCAATTGAATTCTGTGATCTGTAATTATTCAGCACTTCACTCTGCAAGAAATGAAGAAAGCACTGATATATGAAGGATCAATTATTTATTCATGGGTACTTGCACGCAACTGACTCCATTTTTCTGAACCATGTCCCCTTTTTTTAGAATTATACACCATATGCCATATCAGGTCTGCAGAACAGAGTACGTGGCTTGTTCTTCTCTGAGATGTCTGCATACTTGTAACATATGCTAACTGATTTAGTGTACTAGCTCAATGGACCAGTCCAAACAACCAAGGTTATGCCCAAGTCTCACCTTTACTTCAGTGGATAATCTCACCTGGATGCTGTTGAACTGCTGCTAAACTAATAAAGATTGTGATGCTCATACTGAACATCCTTTTAACACACTGTTTGACATCACAGTATACATTTGTGGAAGAGTAATGATTTATAATCTCACAATCTGATATCAACCCAAAGGTTCCCTTTTGAGTCAGGTTCCACTCAAGATTTATTCCTCATGTTCTATCATGTCTGAAATAACTTTATTTTGGATCTATTTTAGATAGATTTATTTTAGATAAATGCACGAGCACTAAATGCTCTAATACAATCCCTCTTTGGAATTTCAGGTTATGATTCTCCATGTACTTCATCTGTCTGTATTTTTTCTAAGTCACTCTGGACAAGATTGTCTCCTGAATGACTAAATGCAAATGTAAAAATTAAAATATTATTTATTCATACACTGAATATATTCTGGATCTATAAAACTCAAGAAAACAAATAGATCCAAACAAATTAGGTCCTGATGGGGGAAAAAGTTTAATTGAAAGCACTGGTTCAATTACCATTATGAAATAATTTATTAATGTTCCCATAAGATGTAGCACTGCATTTGCATTTGGAGCATTATGCTTACTGGGAACAGATGAAGTTCACTTCTGATCTACATTCAAGGAGACTGGATTCTTCTAGGATAGAAGCCATTTTACTTTAATTGCATGGCATGTGGTAAACATATCCCTCTAGATAGTTCTTCTTCGATGGTTCATAAATTGAGACCAAATCTTCAATTCTAAGATGTAAACATGAGATTATAATGTAATCTGATGAAAGAGTTGAAGTTGCCATTTTGGTGTTCTTAAATTTTTATGTATGACATGAGCATGTGAGTAAACTCTCTCAATGTACTGATCTTGAAAAGGAGAGTTTGAGTTCAAGTTCAATCGATGAATTCTCAGTGCCACTCAGACAAAGAGCTTGAAGCAGTCGTGAGAACTGCAGAGGAAAGCAACAGACCCACAAAACAACAGGGAGGCACTACAGAAAACAACTTTTTTTGGTACAGAATTGTTATGGTCTGTTTGAGCAAACATTTAATTCTAGTCCCACCGTTATAAAATGATGCTTGGATTGGAATATAAACATCTTCCAAAGTTAAACCAGATGCGGCATGCAGCCGAGAGTGCCTCTTTCCTTTCCGGGCTGATGGTTTTTTTAAAACAAAAAAACAAATGAGCTATTTCATACAGGAAAATGAGTCAGTGGTCCTCTGGTGTCTCACCTCACCCACAGGGAACCTCAAAGGGTCATGGCATTTTACTGCACTGTCACTGGACTGTGTATAGCATCACTGAATTCCATTTGGTCAGAACCAAGGCTCAATGTCCTTAAGCCAAAACCTCAGGGGAAATCCCTGCGGTTACCCTTTGTTGATGCTGAAAGCTGTAAACGATGCATTAACTCCCAGCTGGAGCACTGTGGCTTTCAGAGAACGATGGACTGCACTGGATCATGCCATGAAAACATTTAATTAGTAGTCTCTATTATGTTTGAGTGTCATTTAGTCTCTGTGTCCATCAGTAGGAAAACTGAAAATTGGCTGTAGTCACGTTAAAGTGCCATTGTATAGCCTTGGTTTAATACAAACCTTTCTTAAAATGTCACTGGCAAATTTGTTTTCATCATAAACCACGAAGACAGATTACAACATAACAAGCGATTCAAGAAGTCTCTTTTAATGAGAGTTAAAATGTCAGTTTTAACATACAAAAATAAGTCGATACATTAAGAATTCTCACAAAGATTGCAAAAAGAAAAATATTTACAAGGATATATATATATATAAAATGTCATTCATAATTTTTTTTAATGAGTAGGCCTATTTCACTTTCGTGTCACTTATTTCCAAAACATAACAGATTACCAAAGTACCTATGTAGAGGTTCACTAAATATCATTGTAAAAAAAAAAATAATAAAATAAAATAAAATAAAAAAGAATGGTTCACATTACGAAAATAATGCACTCAAGTACTTCACAAATGTGCACACTCATCAATAACGGCAGAACCATAAAGCAGTACAATGGACTGAAGATTTTTTAGACTGACCCAGCCTGCTCAAAAAAAAAAAAAAAAAAAGATAACAAACAAACAAAAACAATGCCATAAGACTATAGCTGGAAATTTCATTGCTCAGCAGGCAGCGTGCTTCAGGTTTGTGGCATGGAATCAGGCTTGGAACCTCTGGTTCTATGTTTGCAAACTCTTTAACCTCCAGACTTGAGGGAGCAGCACTCAAACAGCACACACACTCCTCTTTGGCTTTATTTCTGTAGTAAATAGTCTCCAGAGTGTGTAATAATGCTACCTCTCCTTCTGCATGGCTTTCTGAAAGAGGCACATCTGCGGATGTTTCTCGAAGACATTTAGGGACAGCTTTGTAATAGAAATTTATCTTTGGAGTTAGCCGCATAGCAAGGCATAGCATTTCATTACATTAAAGTGTGACCTAATTTTTTTTTACATGAGCTAGTATTATACTCTAACTGGTCTGTACATGAAAACACAATAAATATCAAATTGAAGCAGTCGATCTGGGAATATGCAGCTCAAACAAAAAGAACTATAAATAAAAAAAATGTTTGGAGAAGCAGATTTCTCTAATAAATAAAAGCAGTAATGTATTTACAGTATGCACATGGTCAGGTCCAAATTGAACAACAGTTTAACTCTTCAAATATTTCGTTTGTTAAAATACCATACCAGAGAGCAAGAGAGATACATGTACTGCATGCATCTAGCGCTTCATTTAACAGAATGGAGGAGTCTGCCAGGAGGTTACAACTCGCTCACATAAACTGTGCTGTCATCGGATGTACATGCTGGTCTCAAGCAAAGCAAAGATCCCTAAAAGAGCAAATTCTCCTCACTACCTTCTTTACCTGAAAGACAACACAAAACACAGTGGAACACTGATTATTACGGTAATGCCAATTGTTGAATTAAAACCATGCACAAAAGGAAACCCATTCATCTCAAAATGCTCCATTTTGGAAGTAGAGCCAGAGGTGGAAGGGTGTGTCAAATTCATGTATAAAAGTATGAACTTTTTTTTTTTAGGGAAGCTTCCAGAATTTAATTAATCAGATATTAGAGTATTGGTTTTAGGATTTAGAATCTATCTAATGAAAACACAAATCTGTTAAATCTGTTTATTCTTCATATGTCGGAAACCCTGTGTTAAATATCTCTGCACCTCTGATATGATCTGATCTACCGTATATGGAAGGTGTTTAATCCACAGGTGTTTAGTCCTTACTCCTGCAGTGGCCGTAATGGCGCACTCCTATGGAACGGCCGAAGAAGCAGGTGGCACGGCGCAAATGACAGGCACTTGGGTAGGTGATGTTATTGTTGCCGCAGATGGTTTGACCACTAAGCATCGGCATCGGGCACTGAGCTGTGCGGCACATCACACAGTGGGCACTGTTGGTCTGGTCTGTCACGCAGGTGTGGGTGCCCGGGCACACCACATTGGAGCATGACTCTGAGAACAAATGTGAAGAGTCCTAAGTTTAGTTTCTGCTAGACAATTCATTAAAAGAGAGTTTAGTACAGATTCCAACCCTAAGAGAAATGTTCAAAATAACTCACTTTTGCACTCTCCTTGGTACATGATCTCGAGGTCAGGGTGGCCTCTACAGCGGGACATCAGGAGGGCGCACTCGTCTTTATATGTGGTGCCATCGCTCCCACAGACAGCATGCTTTCTGGAGATGTTGGAACAGTCTGGCAAACAGATGCACTGAGGACGGCCTCCCTTCATCCTACACACCTTCCCCAAGCCACACTTCACCCCTTCACATGTCTCTATGAGAAACAGGGCATTAAGGTAGGCATTAAAAAAAATCCTTACAGAGCATTTCCTACAACATTAAAGCACCTAGAACTCATTTAGATGGAATGACTACTGTGAAAGAATACTGCTGTGGATGATTCCAGATTGCCACCCCGAAGATTTGAAATTCCCCTGAACAATATGTGCCCAGAATTCCCACTTTTCTGATTGGATTCCAGATGGATATTGTAGATTTGTACCCAAGACATGCTCCTGTAATCATAAATAATCATCTCAGAACACTTAGCATAGTTTGTCTTTACTCTTCTACACCTGGCTAATGATTTCTAATCACATTATCCAGAGTCTCAATGTTTCTTACTCATGTTGCCACTGGATAGCTTATTAGGGATCCAAATCCACATCAAGATTTCTGAGAAGCTGCTTTGGGACAATGTATATTGTTAAAACTGTTAAATAAATAAAATAAATAATTCTCCCTGATCACATCACCATCTTAATCTCATCACAGTTACTGTCACTGGCCGGGAACACAAAGCTCCAATGGAGATACATCACAATATCTAACAGTCTCACTCATGTCCTCTGTGAAATGAGTGTTGACACATGCCAAGGTCCTGAAATGAATGGTCATCAAAAAAAACCTCCTTAACATCCTCTATAGTGAGGAGTCACTAAATCACATACAGCAAGACCAGACACAACTGCCTCCGCTGGAAATCTAAGCATTCCTTCTCTTCATTGTTTAAGGCATGAATTCTGTTAGGTTAGGCATCCATTCTGGAATTGGATGCTCCAACAATCACCTCTGAGATTATAATGTAAGGAAATAGAGATTGAGTTAGTCAGAAAGTATGAGCTGGACCATCTGGAATACATAGAAGAAATGGTCCAGTAGTCCATACACTTTTATGGGAATGAAAGGGAAGAATTCAACTTTCTTTTTTTCCTTTGCTGTTTTTTTTTTGGACGTATCTAATGGCACTGATTGTGTTCTAAGCTTATGAGGACCAGACTTCTTGAGCATGTGGCAGCCATTTCTCTCTGTGGTGAGTTGGAATTTGGTCATTTCTGCAGGAGGAAGGCAAAATGAGCCTGCTTTCCAATAAGCACTTGGAAAGAGTGAGAAGGAGAGGAAAGGGTAGAAGGAGAGAACTATCGTATCGAACACATTTCATTTAACTCGTGTAGTACATGTACAGCTATAGTTTGGCACCTGTTGATCATCAGCGTGGGCTATGAAGCAAGGTACATAATATCAAAACTCCCTACTTTTTTGTCTGTTCTAAAGATTTATTCCTAGGAAGAAATTCTTGATCATCTTGGTGTCTTAACAATCCCTGAAGATACTTACTTACTTACAATGTCTTGAGTAACCTTCATACCTGGCCAAGGCTTACAATAGTGGACTATACTCAAACAGCTGGATGGAGTTAGAGAGAACATCTGGATTAAAACCATATGAAGCTTTTTTTAAATTTAAAAATCCCTGTCAACAGCCCAGATTCGCCTTCGACCATTGAGTTTCTGACGATGAAACGCTATCCTGTTTCCTTCAGTTTCCTCCATCTTCCTTCACTATAGAAGCACCTTGATCTAGCCTTTGTAATTAAAATTCTTCATGGTGTTATATGGGATGAAAAACAAATCTTCCTTGTTACAGTTCATAGTTTGAGATGCCTGGTGAGCAAAGTCAGGGCCCATCTCTTAAATCAAAGCTTATTGAGACTTATAAGAGGTTTAGATGGTACCATTAAGTGTAATATAATATAATATAATATAAATATATATATATATATATATATATATAGTGTTCTTCAGACACAGTATTGAATTCTCAAGTGTAAGTCACTTTGGATTAAAAAAATTTCTAATTGAATGAACGTAAAATTAGACTAACAAGTGAGAAATCAGAGCACACAAGGTCACATCCTCAGAAGAGTAAAAAGATTTCATGGATTTACATGAAAGGTTTTAAGGCCTACCTTTGCAGGGTTTGCAGGACACGATGCCCAGGAAGCCCAGTAGACTGACCTCATTGATGGGCAGGCTGGTGTTGGACCAGGCCGTGTCCAAACGGCCTCCGGCACAACACTCCTCCCTGCTCACACCACGAATCAGCACCATGTCACAGCGCTGTTCTTGGCCCTGCTGTAGCCAGCATATGCCCGCTATATACATGCACAATGACACACACACACACAGAGAGAGAGAGAGAGAGAGAGAGAGAGAGAGGTTTATACTGTCACTACATGCTTCTATGCATTTCCCATTTCCAACTATGCAGTTAATTAATTATTGCCAATATTACGATACAACACAGTTCACAGTTCTGCTCTGAACGAGAAAAACCTTACAACAAAATGTAAGACAGATGTTCAGTATCACAAGTAGCAAAAACCATCAAATCATCTCAGTTAGCAAAGTAATAGTGAAAAACAAGATGCTATCAGTTCAAAAGTTTGCATTTCCCATTCTTAATGTGATATAAATATTCTCTAATAACTTCTATGCCCATACAAGTTTGTTTTCGTAAATTATTCCACCAGCTTTTGTATCCTCTGAGATGAATCTGGATCATTTCAGTTGTACTAATCCCACCTGACATATCTGTTATAACTGCGTGATTGCTTGGCCAGTCATTCTTACTGATAATAACTCTGCCTTCTTCAAATCAGGTCTGGCGAGCTGAAGGGTGTTGGCAAACATCTTTTTAAACTATTTTCTACAGAGTTTGCCAAATATTTTGGAGAGCTGTCCTCTTTAAATGTGTGTCGACAAATTGTAAAACAGATGCAAGAATCATACACGTAATATGTCCTTGGATATCCAAGTGTACATATCCAAGTAATATGTCCTTCAAATAATGCATTTGGATTTGTAATGGATTGTTAAATTATTTAGTAATTTAGAAAACTGCATGTGTACTTGTTCAGAACTAGGGTTTCTTGTGTAGTGAGGTAATGATTACAGTGGTTATAGTAATGATGTTGCCTCACAAGTACACATCAAATAAAACCCGAAAACTCGTATGCAACCTTATAAAAACTTATTTTTAAAAAAAAAAGCTTAATTAGCTGCTGAAAAAAACCAAGAAGAAATCATGGTTACCATTACAAATACCATTAAAAACAATCAACTAACTATTAAAATGCCATCATTGGTCCTTAAGGGTATCCGGTAGACATAACGTGCCACCAATAGAAGACAACAAATTACCAGTAGAGACCCATTGGGACCATTAGAGGTTCCATTAAATAAAACACAATTCCCCGTTTTTTTTTAGCAGGGGTTAGTTGTTTCATATAATGTTGGCTATGCTTTAGAGTCAGATTAAGAAAAGAACAAAATCGACCATCCTTCAGGACACAAATAAACACTGTAAAAATTAAAATAAAACTTTGAGTTCAGTATTATTAGAGTTAACTTTAAAAATAATAATTTAAAAATAAATTAATAAAAACAAAAGAGATAGCATAGGCTACCTAACCGTTTCCCCCCCCCTCCCCCCCTTGCACCTGACAGGTTGTTCTATCTCTCAGTACATTGTGCCCTTCGTTGCTTCCGGTTTATTTTAGTCTGATATAAATTAAATTACCGACTTCACTTATTTTTTTTTTTTTTTATATAAAATAACCGACTTTACTCACATTATCCCTGATAAAATAATAATAATAATAATAATAATAATAATAATAATAATAACAATAATAAAATAACTTTCCTGATGATAATAAACCGAAGTCTCCTAAACTTACCGTGGGCTTGGTGCTTTGCCAGAGTTCCACACAGTGAGATAAGCACCACACAGTGAAGCGCCGAAAACAACTTCATGATGATGAGAAGTTAGTTACCTCAAACACTCAACACACAGATGTTTCGAGCAATGAGACTCCCTTTCAAATATTTACACAGATAAAGGGGGGTCTAGTCGAAGCGCTGCCCCCGTTTACGTGAATGGTTTGGGCTGGGAGTGAGTGAGTGAGTGAGTGAGTGATGGCGGCCCGCCTCCATATAAATACTTTAGCTTTGAGTCGGGCGGGCGATGGTTGTTTGGTTGTTGTTTTTTTTAACCTCGCTGTTCGTGTAACTTCTCGGATATGAGGCAGAAAACTCCCACGCACTGTATCTCATTCACGCCGAAGTTAATGAAAACAGCATGTTGGACGATAAAAGCTGTTTCGAAAATATAAGCGTTTAGTCTAAAGCTGCTTACTTGGATTGAATTCCCAACTCCCACGGTGTAAACATTCACCTCAGCAGCTGAAACTGGATTAAAGTGTGGTCCAGCAAACAGGCTCAATCTCGTGGTTTTAAATAAATTCAGACTACATCAATATCCAGTACACATTCAAATAAGTGTCCAGTAAAACAGTTCACAACTCTCCTTGACAGCTTTTATGTGCTTTGGTGGTTACAATGAAGAGGCACGGTAGTTCACTTTAAAACAGAATTAGGGATTATATATCAGGTCTGTATCATATACAGCATGGTTTGCCCATTTATTGTCTGTCACTAACTTTTATTTGGTTGCCTTGGGTTGCTGTGTCTGAGTGTAATTATATCTGCTGCTCCTGTGGTCACCAGCAATTTGCTTCTTAAACTTCTTCACACCACATCCATGTCCTCTGAAAATATACAGCAGATGCTCCCAGATCATTACAAGTCAAAGCCCACACAGTTACCCACAAAGGGACTGTGGCTTTTCTTACAATGGTACTTAGATGGATACCTTGAGTGCCAAAGACCAAGAGAGCAATAGACACTGCCCTGAAATATTGTAATCACACTACAGTGATTTATGAGAAACATCCTTCCATCCATCTATCCATCTATCCATTTTTTCATTCATTCATTCATTCATTCATTCATTCATTCATTCATTCGTCCTTCCTCACAGACCACTTTATACAATTCAGGATTACAAGAACCTGGGTGCAAGTCTGTATCATTTCCTCTTCACAACCCCAGGGGATCCAGATCCATCCTGCAATTGGTTTACTGTCTCTGTGGAGTGTTATTTGTCCTCCCTGTATTTAAGTGTGTTCCTTCCAGGTCCTCTGGGAATGAATGTGTGTATAATGCAGTGTGAAGGGCTGGGGTCTAGTCTGGGGTTACATCTCCCACCCAGTGTAGGTTTCAGATCTGCTGTGACCCTGACCAGCATGGAGTGGTTGCTGAAGAGGAACGAATGAATGAATGGATAAAAAGGAACATACACTCATACTTTAAACTGCCTAGTTTCCCTCAATTGTTTTTTACTAAGTACACAATGTGTTTGGCTCCTAATTTCTAACCAGACTGGTTTGAGCTGACAGGAAGTCTATAGTAACTCAAATGAGCTTTCCTGATGAGTAGTGGTGAGTAGAAAAGCCTCTCAGAATTTTCTAATGTTCAACTGTCCAGCTTGGGTGAGTCTGTGCTCATGATAGCCTCAGACTGCTGTTCTTGGCTGACAGGAGTGGAACCCTATGTGGTCTTCTGCTGTTGTGTCCCATCCACCCCAATGTTCGATGTTTTGTGCATACTGAGAGGGTTTTCTGCTCACCACGGATGTAAAGAGCGCTTATATTTGAGTTACTATATCTTTCCTGCCTGCTCGAAACAATCCGCCATTTTCCGCTGACCTCTCTTATCAGCAAAGTGTTTCCACTCACAGAACTGTTGCTCACTCAGTGGTTTTTGTTTTTCACACCATTGAGAGTAAACTCTATAGACTGTTGTTTGTGAAATTCCCAGGAGATCAGCAGTTTATAAAATACTCAAATCCGCCTGTCTGCCTGTCTTCCATGGTTAAAGTCAAAGAGATCACATTTTTCCCCATTCTAATGTTTGATGTGAACATTAATGAAGCTCTTGACCTGTATCTGCATGATCTTTTGCATTGCATTGCTGCCACATGATTGGTTGATTAAATAACTGCATGAACTTGCAGGTGTACAGGCGGTCCTAATAAAGTGGATGGAAAGTGTATATGTTTGCTTCATATTTTTCCTGAGCAATGAGAAGGCTGAAACATTTGTGCTGTTTGTCCCGTTATGACAGGTGATTCTAGTGAGCCTCTGGTATGCAATGGTCTGGCAGCGGGCATCTTTTCCTTCAACTATAACCAAAAATGCAATTATCCAGATGTGCAGATATACAGCGCTTATATACACATATATACAGTGGAATGAAATATCAAGTTTTCAGGACTGAAATGCAACGTGATATATGTACCTCACTACATTGGACTACATACAGAGTAAATAGTTAAGACAAAATACATTACATACATAAGACAATCACAAAGCAGAACAAGAACAGCATTAGAATAAACCAGAAAGCATACACACGCAAAGCTGCGCAGACAGTATAACTGTCATAAGTAGCAGCATATGAGGGTGTAGCAGCATAAAGAACATAACATCTGGAAACACTGTCTGTAAACTCACCATTGTGAGTCACAAAACCCGGTCAAAACAAATATACTTCATATAGACATTCTGTTACTAAGAAACATTTTGAATGTATTGTAAACGTGACGAAGAAAATAATTTGTCAGACTATGTTTTTATGGTGATTTTGACCATAGAAAATAAATGGAAGCCATGTCACAGGCTAGTTAATAGCCCAATTGTCATGTCTCGGTCTGGAGATAACTCTATTTCCCAGGAGGCAACGCACCCTTCCAATATGGCAGCCACGAATAACGCGTCCCGCTCACGCATGCGCTCTCCTCCCCGGAATTCTGTGCCGACACCTGAGAGTGATTACAGGATAAAGGAACTCCGGATGAGAACAAAGGTCGCGAAGTAATATTAGGAGACTTAGTTTCGCTGATATTCGCTGAGCATTTCCCGAACTCTTGTTATGATATTTTCTCGACCCGTTTCCATACCCGACTCCGCTTCTCGTTTCGCCTCGTTTGTCCGTTTCGCCCGATCGCCTGACCCACGCCTGTTTACCGACTACTCTCCTGTCAACTTCCCTGTGGATATAGCTGCCTGCTCCCAATTACCCGCGCCTGCGTCTGACTTTACGAAGGTACGTGACAGATTACTTTGCCTCACAATGGACGCAGCGGGTGATCCGCGAGTTCACCAAGCCATTGAAGGACACGGCCGTATCTTAAGTAGCCACGAACAACAGATTGCAAGTCTACTCGCAGATGTGGCTAGGTTAACACAGGTTGCAACCGCCGCTGCTGCTCCTGCTTCTCGTGTTCCTCCCACTCCGGAGCCGGGAAAGCATGACGGAGATCCGTCTCGTTGTAGCGGGTTTCTGTTACAGTGCTCCATCTTCTTTTCAACGTATCCGGACATGACTGACCCGCAGAAAATCATTTATTTCATGCAATTGCTTACCGGAAGAGCTCTCCTCTGGGCTACAGCCGAATGGAACCAAGGTGCAGGTTCTAACCTAACCTACGAGCACTTAACTGAGAGATTCAGTTCAGTCTTTGATCACTCTCCGGACAACAGGGAGACCGGGGAGGACCTGCTGGCCTTACGACAAGGCACTAGGAGTGTGGCAGACTATGCTCTAGATTTCCGTACAATCGCAGCTCATAGCGGATGGAATCAACCTGCCTTGAAAACTATGTTCCGTCGAGGACTAAATGAAGACATACTTACAGAATTGGCAAGCCGAGATGATGAGCAAACCCTGGACGCCCTTATCAGTCTGGCCACCCACATTGATCGGCTATTGCAGGGGC
This sequence comes from Noturus placidus, assembly GCA_022414735.1. Taxonomy (NCBI): domain Eukaryota; kingdom Metazoa; phylum Chordata; class Actinopteri; order Siluriformes; family Ictaluridae; genus Noturus; species Noturus placidus. The sequence goes on along the minus strand of JAFFST010055128.1, from coordinate 64,712 downwards.
GCCGTCCCCTGGCCCGAGCTGTCGGTCGGACGGTTGATTTTCCCCAAACCGAAGCCATGCAAATCGACCGGGCAGGCCTTAGCCAAGAAGAAAGAGAAAGGCGGAGGCGCTAAGCTCGATGCTTCTATTGTGGAGAGTTACAACATTTCATTCAAGGATGCCCCCACCGGAACCCCAGAACCCCAAGAGAAAGAGCTTCTACAAGGCCCTTCCGAT
>JAFFST010055128.1:42900-54125 GCA_022414735.1 Noturus placidus | reverse complement strand
TATATATATATATATATATATATATATATATATATATATATATATATATATATAAAGTTAAAACACAACCCTGTTAAAATGACATAAGCTTACCAGGGAGGCTGCCAAGAGACCCACAGCAACATTAAAGGGGCTGCAAGAATATCTGACAAGTATTGATTATTCTCTGCAAGTGACAGTAATCTCTCATGTACTTCACATGTCTGGGCTATGGGGTAGTTTGCTAGAGGTAAACTCTTTCTCATAAAAACATCCAAACTCAACTAAATCACCCCAAGCCATGTAGAAAATGTGTTATTTCAAAAGGTATAATAATTCCATGATTCCAAAAGGTTTGTTTGGTGCAAATAATGAACATCACTTACCCACGTTGAAGCATGGTTGTGATAGCATTATGCTTTATGGGTACTTTTCTTCAGTCAGATCTGGGGTTTTAATCAAGATGCAGTGAATCATGAATAGCTACAAATACCAGTTGATTTTAGTGCAAAACCTTCAGGTGTCTGCTAGTAAACTGATGATGAAAAGGAGTTTTACCTTTCAGCATTACACAAAGCATACATCCAAATCAACAAATTAATTTCTTAGCAAAAGAAAATCCATGTTTTTGAATGACCTAGCCAGAGCCCAGACTTTAATCCAACTAAAAATCCTGTACACAGGAGAGGTCCTCACAAATTGATGGCTCTAGAATGTTTTAGCAATAAAGAATGGGAAAATCAAGATGTGAAAAGATGATAGACTGATAGACTGAGTGGTGTAATATAATCAAAAGGTGCTTCAAGAAACTTTAAGGGTATGCGCACTTATTCAAGATTATTGTAAGTCACCCCACCCCCCACACACACACATTATCCTCTTATTTTTCACTTCATTTTTATCTGTTGTAATTTCATATTGAGCCACTGTAGCCTCAGTGGAGTGGAACCCGATGTCTTCTACCCATCTGCCTCAAGGGTTGATGTGTGAGTTCCAAGATGCTTCTCTGCTCACAACAGTTGTGAAGAGTGTTTATTTGAGTCGTGGTAGACTTTTTGTTAACATGAACCAGACTGGCCATTCTGCTCTTACCTCACACTTCAACAAGATATTTCTGCCTGCAAAACTGCTACACACGATGTTTTTTTCTGTTTTTTTTTCTTTTCTTTTCGCAGCATTCTGTGTCAGCTGTAGAGTCTGTTGTGCCAGGAGACCACTTCCAAAATACTAAAACCAGCATAGATCACCTAATCTGATGTTTGATGTAATGTTACCTGAAGCTCTTGACCTGTAACTGCATGGTGTAGATATACAGAAGCCTTTTTATTCTTTTTTCAATAAATTTCATTGATTTAAATAAGGCCTATCTCAACCAAATCATCTTTCTCTAACCGATTTTAAAATGGATGTGGAAAGCAGTGCATCCTTTGAACAGACTGATTTTTCTGTCCTCTGTTCAGTTGCAAGTGGCCTCCTTCTCAACACCCAGTCTAACTAAAAGCTCCTGTCTTCCACCCACTGTATCAGCCAGTTTACTCCTAATGTGTGCTAGTCATCGTATGAGCTGGAGAGAGCAGCTAAGTGACAGGCTAAAATTAATTCAGTCTAACCCTGTCTTGCTCACTGTTCCTGATGAAGGATTTAATCACTGTACTGGGCTCTCCTTCCTGCCATGTGGAGCATGAGTCGTGACTAAAAGCGAAACTCCCTGTGGCAGAGCTGGAGGTGTAGATTACCTCAATGTGCTTGGTGCTGCTCTTCAGCTCATCTGTGTTTACTGTAAGCAGGATGGAATGACATTGATACAATTGTTAAACAGTTAGATGCTTTTGTTCCTTCTTACAATTAAGGTGAAAAAAAATCTTGAGCACAGATGTAGAAGTGCTTTTTATTCACTATCTATAGCTGTACAACAGCGTTATTTATACAGTATTGATGAAGTCACAGCTCATTGAATAGCTCAGTGTCTGTTAGGTCAGTGCTTCTCTAAATAGAGTCTGGGGACCCCCATGGGGTCTGTGAAGCATAGCCAGGGGGTCTGTGTGTGTGTGTGTGTGTTTTTTTTTTTGTGGATGGGTGTGGTGGGGTGTGTGTTTGTGTGTGTGTGTGTGTGTGTGGGGGGGGGGTGTTTACAATCACACCCCACCATAATTAAAGCTACTCCTTATATGTTCTCATAGTTGCTAGGCTATTTACTTGATCACTTGGAAGGTTTTAATCCAAACCTTAGTTATTCAAAAACAGGTAGCCTATAAGTAATGACAACTTGGGCCTAATGTGTTCTTTTGATGGAAAGTACAGGAAAATAAATTTCTATGGCTTCTTACACATTTGCATAATGATCCTAATAGTTAGATAGTTGCTTTATGTTCATAAATTATATCTATTCTGTTGAGATTGTGTGAGATATATTTCACATTTAAAGGGGTCCCTAACTCGAAAAAGTGCAAGAACTACAGTGTTAGGTTGAGTGTAGCGAAACAGCATCCTAAATAAAATTAGAATGGTGCATCTCCTGTGCTATGCTATAGATGGCACTGTTCTAGCACTTCTGCTCATTCAGCATGATTTGGCATATCAAAAATACTGAACATTATTGCAAGTGAAAGGAGTGGGTGTGTAACAAGAAGAAACAGGATGCGATCAACAGAGCTCTAAAGATGGAATTAGATCACCCTGAGGAATGGGTTAGGCTTCTTGGTATACTTTCTGCCTTTGTTTGAGATACTGTAAATGCCAAAGTGGCCATTTTAAATCAGTTTCAGTTCAGTACAAATAAAAGGTTACTCAAGGGTTGATTGGATGGTTAATTATGCTCGCTTTGTAAAGATGATCTATTTGGAACCTTTTCTAAAATGTAAATAATCAGTTTTATAGCTCTGTCTAAAAAAGGACAAACCAAAGAAGCCTCTATGGTGCTAGATTTAACTTTTTCCTCTGTAGTAGTCTGCTGCATCCCAAGATGAAGACTTTAAAGCCACTGTTTTAAAACCAAGTGCAAATGTAATGTTTTTCTTCCTATTTTATACAAATGTGTGGCAGCCTCAGAAAACCCTTCATATGGTGAAATTTGATATTTTCTGAAAGCTATAAAGATTCTAAAGATTAGCACACTTGTTAAACTGGTCCCTTTGGCCTAGTCCAAAATCTGCTTCAACTTGATATTGCATATTTTTTGGCTCATTGTTTCCCCTAAACCATAGATATAAGTATAACTGGTATAAGAAGGTGCCAAAACATTAGTTATTCACAATGTACAGTATATCAGCTTAACTGAATTTTGGTATCATCCTGTATTACCTCTTGTTATTTATTAATGAGGTCACAACAGAAAATTGTGTTTGAGTTCAGCATAACACAAGAGACAATACAATGGCCTACTTGAGAAACCTTTTGTACTCTGTGCAACATGTTATTCAACTGAAACAGTGAGGGATGAAATAAACAGTAATGTCACATTACAGGTCTGTGGTTGAATTACATGATGTTCAATGAACAGTGCTAATATAGGCTGCCTCTCAAACGTTTGAAAACAATATCCAAGGCCTCATTGGGTCCATCTAATTATTTAAAGGACCTATATTGTACACTTTGCTTAGATTTTATTCACCACAACCCCCCTTCCCCCAAGCCCACTTGTAAAATTTTTTTTCACGATTCATGAGGAGTCTGTTCATATTATTGTTCTTTTAAGAATGATAGATTTAAATAACCTCTTTGGTTCTGTTTGGATTACCTCTTCACAACCAAAATGAGACAGCCAATGCTAATGTAATCCAGAGTAGCTAATCACAAACACAGTGATGACAGTATAGTTAATCTAACCTGAATGCTAGGCACACTGTCACTAGCAAGCTGATAATGAAAGAATTTACTCCTGGAAATTCTCAAATGAAAGGCAGTCTCCTTGAAACAAATTCCACAACAGTTCAAGTTTACAAATCAAGACACCCTTAAAATCGGCAACCAAGAAACTACAGAGAGCATGAATCTCTAGCATGGTTAGCTAGTGTAATTCTGTTGAAATATACACATAACTAGGCAAATGGCACTATGGACCGATGAATTAGCAAGAATTAGCATCACTGTGCACAGAGTTTTGACAATATCTGTTCAAGCTTGGCGATCAAGGGTAACAATCCTGACTTCTTTGAGGTTGAGTCTTTGATCCCTGAGGTTGTTGTTTGCAAGTTGCTAGCCTTGTTTACAGAATGGTAGTAGCAAACTACACATTGCTTTAAAGTAAATAGTCATCAATAGATAAAATAGTAATGAACTATCACAGTTGATTGTGGGTTTGCTGTTGGGTCTAGTGTATTAGACCATTTTCTAGCAGAAATGGCCCTTTATTGTGCTTCATTTAAAAAGTAGGAACACCTAAAAACAAACTTCAGACACATCAGGCATATTTTATGCTCTGATCTCCAAAATATGGGTGTTTTAAAAGTTGCAAGTTAATTTAGCAATAATTAAAATAAAAACAATAATTATTTGAGATTTTATCATAATAACAGTAGCAGCAACAACAATGATGATGATGATGATTATTGTAGTTGTTGTTGTTGTTGTTGTTGTTGTTGTTGTTGTTTTTATTTTTATTTTTCCCCCTGAGTTTGTTTTCAGCTCCTAGGGGAAAATCAGTCATGTTGACTTTAACATCTGGTTCTTTATGCAGCTCCTTAAAAATCTGCAATTTCCATTTGAGGGCATATATGGGCTGCAGTTGCCTAGGCAACAAATGACAAGGGCTCCATTTGCTCAAAACGTAATGATTATTGTTATGTGGAAGATTTTCCCATATTAATGATGATCGTCATGCTAGGTTTGCTTTTGGCAAACCTCACATGTGTCCACACACCTCTCACGCAAATACTCTGCTCTCATGGATATCAAACTATTGCAAACACACCCCAGGTTTATCAAAAAAAATCTTAGTTAATTATAGGTGTTCAACAATTATTGGCACCCCGATTTATTCAGATGAGAAAAATATATTTAACGTATAATCCTATTGATATTTTAAATTTTTTAGTACACTTGGGTGACTAGGAACAGGAAATTGTTCAACCATGACTATAAATATGAACTAACACATGCGTCAAATTCATTACAGTAGGAAATTACATGTAATCATTCATAACAATGGGTAAGATCAAGGAATATATATGTGAAGTTGTGGCAAAACTGCCTGTATTACATACATACATACAAAATCCTCAAAAGCCTTGTTCTACATATAATGTCTTTCCTCAATTTCCATGCAAACCACAATTATGCATGAAGTTAAACTATGCTATTTATGGCAAGATATAATTTATTAATCTTTATTAAATGCTTTACCCTGGTCAAGTTCGTCCAGATCCTCTCCTGGGAATACTGGGCATGAGATAGGAATACAGATGGGATACGATGCCAGTACATCAGCGTGCCCCATGCACACACATTCCTTCATTCATAAGAACAATTTAGAATAGGTCGTATGTACCCTATATTAGTAATGCTAGCTGGCTGGCTTAGCACATAAGTTTAAAACAATAATAATAATAATAATAATAATAATAATAATAATAATAATAATAATAAGAATGTGCCCTGTAGTCACCAATTATTTCGGTTATACAGTATAATTTTTGCAGTTTGTTCTGGCACCACATACATGTTTGTTTGTGAAATTGGTTTCCTTTGGCTTCTAGTTTAATTTCTTGGTTATTTCCTGATTGTTTTATGCCAGTCCTGTTATTATTTCCAATTATGTCAACAAAATCAATCTCCTCCTCAAATACAGGGCCACATCATGACTCAACAGGATGTTAGTCAAAGGTTGAAAGAAGAAAAAATATATTTCATTAATATTTAAAGAAGGTAAAGAGCAGATGGGTCTTTCAAATTAACAGCACAGCTCGACGCAGATATTAACTTTAAAGCGATCTGCAGGGGGATAATGGCACCATGCTGTAATACATGCAGTTTTAATGATTCATTGTCAGAAGTTTCATCTTGAGGAGTGACGGAAATCACAAATGATGGTGAAAATTAAACTGAAGCTTGCACTGAGAATGTGGCAATGGAACATAAGATTTAAATGGGTTTCCTTTTTGGCTACCTTTTATCAGTCTGTACAGTATTTACAGGAGTATTGTTGTGATTGTTGCGTCCAAAAATGTTTGATTTTGCTGCGCCTTTTTTCAAACTTTGTGATGCATTTTGTGGATGCATTTTGTGATTATTTTTTGCAGAATACTGGTTTAATTGTATCACTATTTAGAGGTGGAGACGGATGCAAGTGCAGATAAAGGTTTAACACCATTAAAAAACAAACACAAAAGAAGCTATAAAGACGTGGCAAAAACATTAAGGCAAGGAATAAACATGGCATAAGGACCAGAACAGAAACAACGGCAAAGTGAGATGATTAAATGCTTAAATGCAGTGCAAACTGTGGAAATATATATACATATCGTAGGAAATTAACCAGCGGTGGGTGGAGCACAGACACAAGAGGCCATTGTATGGTTGCCAAATGAGTTTTTTTTTCTTTATTTGTGGTGTTCAGGGGTGTGTGCGTTTGCTTGTGTGTGGGTGTGGGTGTGGGTTGCAGGATTTTCCGGAGTCACGCCGGTGCTTTCCGGACAAATGAGGGCTCTTCTAGGCCATCAGGCAACGCTGCGTGTGCAGTCACGGAGCAGAGGCTTTGCTCGGATCTGAATCTTCTGAAAAGAAACCACACACACACAGAATGCCGATTAGTCAATACCAGAAATGTCAACAACAATGAGAGATAGTAGGAAGTCATGCACACATATCACGTGAGAGGATTCTCTCTAATCGAGTTGAAGAGCGGCATTTTCTACTCTCCCCTCATCTGCTGGATGGTGGAATCTTCCCTTGCAGAGCACCATTCATCGGCCGAGGCCATGGGTCATTTCTTCAGCGCCAGTCGGGGAAGGAGCGATTTTAGTTCCTTGTGCGCCGGCTGTCGGTCTGACAGTTCCTTGTACAACCCCGATCCAAGTTTACTGTCACTGCGTGTCAGGTAATGTCGACTGGCCAGGTAATATCAGAGCTCCCTGATGGCCCATTTTATTGCCAGGGCCTCTCTTTCCATGGCTGCGTACTTCTTTTCGGCGGCGGACAACTTCCGACTGATGTATGAAGGGTGAAGTCTGGGTTCCGTAGTACTGGAGAATTGGTGAGGGTGTCTTTTAGAGCTTGGAAGGCCCTCTCCGCTTCGCCTGACCACTTCACCCAGTCCGGCTGGCCCTTTTTTGTGAGATCTGAGAGGGGGGAGGCTACAGAGGAAAAATTGGGCACAAACCGGCGATAATACACCACCAACCCCAAAAATACGTACCTGTTTTTTTTTACGTAGGCCGGGGATAGTCTTTCACTGCCTCAATTTTCTTCATCTGGGGCTTCAGCATGCCCCGACCGATACAAAATCCGAGGTACTGTGCTTCCGTTAGGCCCAAGTTAGGCACTTTTTGGGGTTGGCCATCAACCCGGCCTTCCGGAGCTCCTTCAGGAACTCCCCCAAGTGGAACAGGTAGTCTGACCACGTGGAGGAATGGATAACCACATCATCCAAATAGGCAGCCGCTAAGGAATGATGTGGACGCAGGACAATGTCCATTAGTCGTTGGAACGTTGCGAGCACCCTGTGGAGCCCAAAGGGGAGAACCCGATACTGCCGTCTTCGTTCTTGCCTCTGGGGATAGGTCCACTTGCCAGTATATCTTGGTTAGGTCCAGGGTGGATATGAATCGGGCCCACCCCAGTCACTCCACTTGGTCGTCCACTTGAGAGAGGGAAGTCATTGCATAGCTGCATGCTTCTGTCAGTTTTCAGTACGACCATGATGGGGCTGGACCAGGGGATTTTGGACTCCTCAATTATGTTGTCTTGCAGCATTCAGCCAACTTCCTCTTCTATAGCCTGGTGGCAGGCCTCCGGGACCCGATAGGGCTGCTGCCACATTACTACTCTTGGCGGGGTCTTGATTTCATGGTGGACCAGTTGCGTCATGGGGACATAGTCCTGGGGAGGTAGAAAACACAACCGTGAACTGACCCACTAACTCTGATAACTCCTGTCTTCACCCAGCTGGACCAAGGTACCCTCCTCATGGCCTGTCTCTAGGGTTGTGAACACAGACACTACTGGTGCTGGCTCCACCCATTTCTTTAACAGATTTATGTGGTATGTTTTGGTGTCTGCTCGCTTACCGGGCTGTTGCAGGCAATAGTCTCGAGGAATGTGTATGGCCCTTGACATTGGGCGAGGAACTTGCAGGCGCTGTTTGGCACTAGGAGGAGCACCCGGTCACCAGGTTGGAACTCCTGGGGTTGTGCTGGGCCATCCTATACTAGCTTTTGCTCTTCCTGGGTGGCTCTCATATGCTTCTGGATGATAAGGGCCACTCTGTCAATCCTCTCCTGCATTTCCTGCACATATTCAATGACCGAATGGAATGGGGAGGGCTGTTCCTCCCAGGCTTCCTGGGCCACGTCCAGCAGTCCTCGAGGTCGCTGTCCGAAGAGGAGTTTGAAGGGGGTAAAGCCCGTGGATGCCTGGGGCACTGCAAAACGGACGTAGGGCAGGAGAAGGTCCCAGTTTCTCCCTTCTTCATTCACCACTCTCTGTAGCATCTGCTTAAAGGTTTGATTGAACCTTTCAATGAGCCTGTTGGTTTGGGGCTGGTAAACGGACACTTTTAGGTGTTTTACCTGCAACAGCCGACACAGATCAGACATTAGTTTGGAGAAAAAAGGCATACCTTGATCAGTTAAGATTTCCTTTGGGATCCCCACATAGCTGCAGAGGAGGATCAGCTCATTTGCAATATTACAGGAGGTGGCTTTGCGGAGGGGCACTGCATCAGGGTATTGAGTGGCATAATCCAGGATGATAAGTATGTACTCGTGACCCTAGGCGGATTTGGAGAGTGGCCCCACGAGGTCCATGCCAACCAACTCAAAGGGAACCCCTATGATGGGCAGAGGAATAAGGGGAGCCGGCGGGGCCTCTGTGGGCCGGTGCGCTGGCACTGGGGGCATTGTTGGCAGAAGCCCCGGACTTCTGCATCCATCTCTCCAGACAAAGTGATCCTTCAGCTTCTCTAGGGTTTTTTGCACTCCCAAGTGGCTACCGAGCGGATGGGTGTAGGCCAGGTGCATCAGTGTCTTGGTTTTGGTCTTGGGACTACCAGGAGGTCCACGGGCTCCCCTCGGTGGCACGCTCGTTGGTAAAGGAGACCACTCTGAATGAGGAAGTAGGAGGCAGGGAGCCTCTGGTCAGGGTCCTGGTCGATCTTCTCTATCAGTCGCACCTGGGCGGCTGTGGCTCAGTCGGTAGAGCGGGTTGTCCGCTAATCGTGGGGTTGGCGGTTCGAATCCCGGCCCGGGTGATCCCATGCCGAAGTGTCCATGGGCAAGACACTGAACCCTAAGTTGCCTCCGATGGCAAGTTAGCGCCTTGCATGGCAGCTCTGCTACCATTGGTGTGTGAGTGTGTGTGTGAATGGGTGAATGAGACACAGTGTAAAGCGCTTTGGATCCAAGTGCTTTGGATAAAAAAAGCGCTATATAAGTGCGCCATTTTTTATTCACCTGGGCCCAACAGTGTTTCAGGCGGTCGTCCTCCTTCAGGCGGTCGTGCTCCCATCCAAAATTTCCCTGCCAGTTTACCTGGTGAAACACAGACGATATCAGGTTAGCATGTGTGTGCGGCTTACCTTTGGCTGTGGCATCCCCCTCGTCTTGTGCCAAGTTGGCCTGCTGGGCTCGGGTCTTCGTCGTGTGCTGAGGCGTCCTCCCGGATGTTGGAGCTGGGTGGTTGGGAACCCAGCCAGTCTCTTCCAAGAAGCAGGGGCACTGGTAGATCGGAGATAACGCCAACTAGGAGTGGCCAGGTGCCAGCATTACCCCGCATCTGGACCTCGGTCACTGGAACTTCCCTGGTATCCCCATGGAAGCAGGTTACGGTGATGGTCCCATTCTGGCTGAGTCCTCTCCAGGTTCATCAGCTGGGTGAGGGAAATGGTACTCCCAGAGTCCAGCAGGGTGGTGACTAGGATCCCCTTGATCCACACTGTCAGGGTAGAGGATTTTGGCATGTTCAGTGTGTGAAGGGTGCACCCCGCCAACCAGGGCTTTTGGGCCTTCTATGGGCTCGTCTATGGGCATCCCACAGATGGGTGAACTTTGTAGGGTCCTCCCCCCCAGGACAGAGCTTGCGGTCAAGCCGATGGGCAAGAATACTCGGGGTGGAGTAAGGGATTGCCTTTGCATCTGAGTTTCAGGGTGGCTAAAGCGCGCCCCAGGGTGGCTAGGAGTTTCTTGGGTGTCCCTGGCACATCCACTCCCACGACCTGACGTTTTATTGGCGGTAGGACCCTTATAAACTGGTCCATGGCCACCTTTTCTGCCACCTCCGTGGCGGTGTATATGTCGGACTGAAGCCACCTCTCAGTTATGCGCATATTGGTGTTCATCTGCCCAGGTGATCTAGCCCCTGGCCGATAAGTCCACAGATGGAACTCTGCCACTGCCTGGTGGGGGGTTCGCCTACACCACACCAGGATCCCCTTCTTCATCTCTCCATAGTCAGCTACTTCCTCCAGAGAGAGGGTGTAGTAGACTGTGCGCGCCTCCTCAGAGAGCAGCGGGTGATGCACTCAAAGTTCTCAAAGTAGGCCATGAATCAGGGAGAGGCGTGGCGGCTGCGGTAGTCGCTGTTCTCAGGGTCATTAGTTCTTGTGTCATGGCTTGTAGGCTGTGTGCGAGCTGCTGTGTCACATTTTGCTGCTGGAGACTGGCCTCCAGAAGGTGAAAATTACTTTATTTACATTATTTTCCAACACTGCCTTAACCCTCTTATGCATGGACTTTACCAGAGCTTCACAGGTTGCCACTGGAGTCCTCTTCCACTCTTCCATGACAACATCACGGGGCTGGTGGATGTTAGAGTGCTCCTCCACCTTCCATTTGAGGATGCCCCACAGATGCTCAATAGGGTTTAGTTAATTTCCCCATTCACACCTGAGACCTTGTAACACTAACAAGTCACATGACACCGGGGAGAGAAAATGGCTAATTGGGCCCAATTTGGACATTTTCACTTAGGGGTGTACTCACTTTTGCTGCGGTTTAGACATCAATGGCTGTGTGTTGAGTTATTTTGAGGGGACAGCAAATTTACACTGTTACACAAGCTGTACACTCACTACTTTACATTGTAGCAAAGTGTCA
>JAFFST010055128.1:23778-35509 GCA_022414735.1 Noturus placidus | reverse complement strand
TGACTATTGTTTAAATTGGTTTGATGTTCCAAAACACTTAAGTGTGACAAACATGCAAAGGAACAGGAAATGAGGAAGGGGGCAAACACTTTTTCACACCACTGTATGTATTGAAAGTCATTTTAAACCGACGGTATGGTGGCACAGTGAAAATCATTGCTTCCTTATTGCCACTTGAAGACTCAGATTCCAGTTCTTGCCTGACAGGAGTAGGACTCAATATGGTCTTCTGCTGTTGAAGCCCATCTGCTTCAAGGTTGAACAAGTTGTGCATTCTGAGATGCTTTTCTGCTCACTATGATTACAAAGAGTGGTTATGTGAGTTGCCATAGCCCTTCTGTCAACTTGAACTTTTCTGGCCATTCTCCTCTGACCTCTCATCAACAAGGATGTATATTTTTGTTTTTCACCATTATATGCAAATTTCATAGACTATTCTGCATGAAAAAAAGATTTTCAGGCAGTTGCTGAAATACTCAAATCAGCCCATCTGTCATCAACAACCGTGCCATGGTACAAATATACATTATGAACATGCCAATTTATTTGTGATATAATGTATGTCTATCTCTTACTGAAATAGTTATTCAAGGTTTCTGTTATCAGCAGCAATTGTGCTTTTCTCTTACTTATTTAAAAGTACTGTATTTGAAAGTATTGTTCATGTAATTTTTTTAAAAGCGTTTCTAAAAAAATGTTCATCTGTTTTTTAAGTTGACAGGCTTTAAATGGTCATTAAACACTGTATATATAAACTGTATATATAAAATGTAAATAAGCCCTGTAAAACTGGACAACAATATATAAAGATCTTTGATTTATTACTTTTCTGCACAACACTAGGTAACATAAGCTCATAATAAGCCTATAAAGACCCATCGGCAGTGTATTGCTGTATTTGCACTTCTCTGTTCACACACACACAATCCTTTCTTAGAATCCATGCTGAGTTGTATGGTAAATTTTCACTAGCTCCTCTAAGCCAGCAGTGGTTTTTTAAGCTACATTCTGGCCATTGCACATGGTGTATTCTCTTTCACCTCTCTCCCTTTCTCTCTTTCTCCTCTAGCCTGTTCACACTGCTGATTATGGGCAGCCGAGTGGCGCCGTTGCCACAGCAACTGTGAGTCATTCTGCGGCAGTTGGTTTAGTCACACTTCCACTGGAGAATTCGCTCCTCCACACATCTTTCACTCTCTCACTCCATTCTCTCTTTTGCCATTCTCTGTGTTTCTGTCCATTTCCAGACAATAAGGAAAGAAACATCTTGGGTTTTGTTGCAAATGAATAAAAAATCAGCATGAGCATTTGCACCTCAATGTCCACTCTGACTGTGCACCTAAGCTTGCTGTTTGATCTAGATTTAGATTTTAGCCAACACACATTTATGGTGATCTGGTTGCAGTGATACTCATTGATGGATTTGTAACCTACTGGTGATGTGATACAGACAATACAGATGTGATATATATCAATTAAAAATGTAGTCATATCCATCAATATCAGAGCAAATAGACCAGTATTAACAGATATATGGGTTAGAAAATGTGGCAAAAAATATTATCACATTTGGTAAATTAAAAGGAGGCCTATCAAAGGATGTTGCCAAAGTTGCCAGAGTGTTGCATCTGATAGTTCAACTGGTCTATAAACAATTTAGGGTCGTGAAAAGACCCTTAAGGCATTCAGGTGGAGTGTTTGGCTGGCTTTCATAAACAATATGATGTAATTGTTGTGCAACTATAACTACAAAGTAACACTATGTCTAGAACATAACACTATGACTACAATGTAACACTACAACTACAGTGTAACATTAATTTAACACTACAACTACGACATAACACTACAGGTACAATGTAACTCTTTGTCTACAACATAACACTATGACTAAAATGTAACACTACAACTACAGTGTAACATTAATGTAACACTACAACTACAATGTAACACTATAAATAAAATGTGGCACTATAACTAGAGTGTAACACTACATCTACAATATAACACTACAGGTACAATGCAACTCTTTGCCTACAACATAACACTATGACTGCAATGTAACACTACAACTACAGTGTAACATTAATGTAACACTACAACTACAGTGTAACACTGTAAATAAAATGTGGCACTATAACTAGAGTGTAACACTACAACTACAACATAACACTACAGGTACTATGTAACTCTTTGTCTACAACATAACTCTATGACTACAATGTAACACTTCAACTACAGAAATACTGTGTAACACTATAAATAAAATCTGGTGCCATTCACCAGGATGATGAAGATGAGAAGTGGGTGGACCTTCCACAGGATAACGATGCAAAGCATACGGCAAAGGAAAATCTCAATTGATGTCAGAGAAAAATATCAAGGTGTTAGAATGGCACAGTCAATCACCTGACTTGAATCCAATTGAACAAGAGTTAAAGATAATATGTTTAGAAGAATGGGCCAAAAATACACCTGAATACTGCGGCCCATTAATTTCTTCATACAGGAAGCGTCTTGGAGCTGTCTTTACAAACAAAGGCTTCTCCATTAGGTATTAAATACATTTCAGTTAGTGTGTTCAATGTTTTTTCCCCCACTGTATCTACAACATAACACTATATAAACAAAGTAAGATTATAACAACACTATGAATACAAAGTAACACTACAACTAGAATGTGATACTATGAATAAAATCGTTTCTTTTGATAAGGGTCAAAACTTACAATCAAACCTGTTTTGTGGGATTAATATCTCGGTGTGATATTATCGACATTTTGATGCTTGCATGCCCATTCTTGCTTGTGTGTCAGTAAAAGTGGAATATGAACACAGTTTTTATAGAGTTGTCTGATAATTACAAAGTCCTCTTTCATTAGGTGGCAAGGACATTGTAAAAGTGCAAAAAAAAACCTACCCACACTTGTACTAAATGTTTTTTGAAAACACCTGGACGTGACAGTTCATTCCCCTGTCTGCTGAAAGAGAGCCCAAGGGCAGTGTGTTTCTAATCACAAACGGGGGAAGCTGCGGCAAAGCAGAAGGAGGGCTGAATGACGCATGAGGTGAGAAGAGGAGCCCCACGCTCAGGCCAGTGAGAGGATGAAGAGGTGGAGGAGGACGAGGAAGTAGAGGAGTGGGGGAGGAGAGCAAGAGAGGGGGATGCGTGGGCGTGTGTGTGGGTGGATGTTTCTCAGTGCTAAATACCTTCCCTCGAATGTATTTTCTCTCTGTTTCTCTCAAAAAACAGTAACACACACACTCTCTCTCTCTCTCTCTCTCTCTCTTTCTCACAAACACACACACACACACACAGGCATAGTGTCACTATGATACACTCTGAATATGACTCATTCATGACAGCTTGCTTTGCTTTCTTAACAATCACCCACTATGTCGTGCATTCAGTCCTCAGTGACAAAATCCAACACTGAAAATAACACTCTTCCTGCTTCAACAGCAAGATATCCACTGTAGTTGCACCAAACTATGACAGCAACACATAGGATTCTCCGTCTTCTGTTTGTTTATTTTGGTCAGGTGAAAAAAAATAAATGTACACAATTTTCCACTCATACTAACGTCAAACAACCTGATGTCGGACATTTTCCCCCCTTAATATTGCTCTGGAGCTGTGAAATGTAACTAAGAACTGAAGAAAGTCTACCTAAGGCAAAACATCTTGTCATAAATAAATGCCTATATACACACTGGTCACTTTCATGGAATCACCTGTACTCTTGCTCAGCAGTGCAATGCATAAAACTATGGTTGAGAACTTCAGTTAATATTCAGATCAGATATCAACAAAGTATGCTTTTGAATACATGAACATGTCTATACTTTTTTGTCATTTGTATTCCATTTGGACAATGTGTGTACAGTCTTTCATCATTTACTTTCTCTTCCAATCACCTTTTTTGGGGGGATGGGGGGGGAGTGTAAATAATCCACCTCATTTACATGCATTACACATGCAACTGTATTTCATGTGTAACTTCTCAATCACTGCTGATGAGATGTTATAGATTTGTCAGTGAAGGGGGCTGACAAATATCAGAAATCAAATTTAAGGCGTGCTTCACTCTGCGTAATCACCTCACATGACTGTCACTGATACAGGAATCTACAGTCTGGGCTAGAGAGTAATCAGTCCCAGACAAATACACGAGATCCCTATGGCATGAAACAAGAACTTGGATACAAGAAACAAACAATGTGACGTAGAGACATTAGTCTAAACAACGAAAGACAAAGCCCCAGTAATAACAATGACTATTTATACCCTTGTGTGCTCATTAACAAAAACGTGTAACAGGTATGGGAAAACATGTGACCTCTTTTGCTGCAGTGGCTGATGAGATATGGAGTCTGCAGTCTCTACAGACAGACTTGGGCGGAGACAAGAACAAAAACATAAACAAAGTCCACGTGCTGAAAAACTGTCACTGAACTCCGCTTCAGGCAAAGCAAAAGTGCAGTGCCTACGCACTGCCACCATGGGAAACCGTGACCAGCGACGGTGTATTGTCTGCGCACTGCCATCGTGACACAAGGCCCCTTTCCAGAACCTTCACACTAACTGTCCCTCAGTGGTGGAATGAATTTCCAATCTCAATCCAGACTGCAAAATCCATCCATCCATCCATCCATCCATCCATCCATCCATCCATCCATCCATCCATCCATCCAAATCTGTCACAAAATCTTTTACAATCTTCAAAATTCAGCTAAGGACCCACCTCTTCCATGACCATGTAACTAACCCCCTAAAACGCCAACCCCACATTATCATAAAAAAAAAAAAAATCAAAGAAAAATAAAAAAAAACCCTTCTCTGGCACTTTGCTTTTCTAAAACTCAACTTGTAGCACTACTTGTATTGTTCTCTGCTTGATATATCGCTTTGCTTGTATTTCCTCATTTGTAAGTCGCGTTGGATAAAAGCCTCTGCTAAATGAATAAATGTAAATGTAAATGTGGATGAGTGGCATGACTCCTCCTTGAAGCAGCATGCCCTTGCGCGAGTGCACGAGCACCTGCTCTTTTTTTTGTTGACATTCATGAAAGTTCGACAAGTGTGTTTGTATATATTTCTGTTTTGTCTCCTTCCTCTTCTGTCATCGGTTATTGTTTCACGTGTGTCTGTATTGCCCTCAGCTGTTCGCTATTACGACTCTGATTTAGTATGCATATATACCGAGTTAGTTAGATGAGTTAGTTAGATTAGACATAGTAGATATAGATAGCTTAGTAATACTTTTCATAATCCTTGTTTCATGTTATCGTCTTTGTCAGTTTCATGCTGGTTTTCCAGTTCATAGTCGTAGTTCATATTTCATGTTTGGTTTATCAACCCTGTTTTCCGTGACCTCGACTTTGATTTCTGCCTCGACCTTTTGCCTGCCTTGGATTACTCTTGTGGATTACATTTATTGGATTTGACTGCCTCTCTTAAAATAAACATTTCTGACTGTACTTGCATCCGATTGAACTTCCTCTCGTCACGAAACATGACAATGACTGTTTAATGATTTCCAAATGAGACTGACTAGTTAGCTTCATTAGCTTCATAGCGTTAGTCTAAATCTTAAATACACGAAACATATTTTGACTGAACCCATAAAAAGGATAATTTTCTTGAGATTTTTCCATCATGAAAAATGTACATGAACTTTCCAAACAGAATGCACTGTTTATTCTCAGATGAAGCTTTCAAGTCGAGTGGTGAATGGGTTTGCATTTTTCAGCACAGCTTAATTGGAAAGGAGAAACTGAACGGCCTTCCAATAAATGTGTGCAGAATCCTCCCTCTGAGTCACAGATGTCTCCCACACACTCTCTGTCTCTCTCTCTGATTCATTAAAAAGGGCTATCAGCAGGGCAATGGTGGTAGTGATGGAAATGAGGAGGAGAGAGATCTCTTTAGAGTAGATGAGATGTCGAGCAGCATTGCTGTTGTTTAATATTTTAAGTGCTTTTCTGTTTCCAATGACTCATCACCTATGTTTAATGGATTATACTGTATTGTGCTTCAAAAAGCACCCCTATTTCCACTATTAGACACCCATGCCTTAGAATAATATACAAACAATACAAGCAATAAATAAATAGATATCTACCCTTAAAATATAGATTGGAAGCTAGAGGAACCTCAGAGGAAAAGCAAGCACGCTGAACTGAGGCGTGTATAGTGCTCCTGGCACAAGAAGAAATCCCCATGGAGAGCATATGTGCTGCCACTACACTGCAGAAAAAAAAATGCATGGCACGAATGTGGGCTCTCAGCCAGCAGGTCTGACACATCAGCCATCGAAATGCATGAACACTTCAAACCCTGAAGAGAATGGGCTACAATAGAAGAAGACTGCATTGCTTCCATAAAGGTTTCATTACATGCCATTATAAATGCCATTGCTGCACATGAAGTTCAGCTTTATTAAATCATAAGCATATTAATTAAAACATTTATTTAAAAAATTACAAAAAATTTTTATACCACAGCACTGTTGAATTTGTGATTCTAATTGAGCAGAGCATGTTTGTCTCTTGTCTCCAAGAGACAATAGTGGCTGGCTGCAAGGCAAATCACAGGTATACTTTAATACTTTAATGCACTCATTATTACATTATAGTTTCCATAGTAGCAAATTACACAGGAAATTGCATAGCATATGTGCTCAATAAATGGATTTAAAAAAGAATCCATGTGTATAAGGGCTGTGTTTAAGGGTTCGGCAATTAACACAGGACAAATCCCCACCTCCATTTGACTTATTTATTTATTTATTTTCCAAAGCAAAGTTATGTTTACTTTTGATATATTTAGCTCTTTAGGCTATCTTTAACACTTTAAGTTTAATCTATTTCATGATATTCAATTTAATCTTATTTGAACAGTATTTCTTACTGGTGTTTTCAGCAGAGGTTGATCGAAACATGTTTCAAACTTTATAGGGGTTGAGCACTAAACTCAGATGCCACGTATAGCAAAGATTAAATAATAAAATGAAAACTATAAACAGATATATTACAACCATCTCAGTGCGCAGTGACATTATTATAAATCCAAATCTCATATACCGCTCTGTATCTATGGCACGGTTTTAATACCATACTGCTTTAAGTTTATCATTAATCATTTCCTTCTGAATGGAAAGTAAGTACAGGAGATGGCATCGGTTATTTGTGTTTTTGAGCTGTTGATTGATAATCATTCCCGTGGAAGTGGAAGGGCCTCTCTGCTTGGTGACACCCAGGTTGCTATTGATTTAGCATCATAATTACTACACAGCAATTCTTAATTTATTAGCCTGGCTGATATGAATATTTGATGTTCCCACGGGGAGTTTCGGCACCTTCTGGAGGTGGAAGGAAGGGATGGCAGCTGTGCTATAGTTACACAGCACCATGTTGCTCCCAAGGATCAACAGGATATATATATATATATATATATATATATATATATACACACACACACACACACACATATATATATATCTATCTAATGACACAATATGCACAGAAATAATGCATTTTTCTTTATTGACTAGTTGGAAAACATAAACCCAAAACAAACATTTCCATCAATTGGTCCCTAAAGGCTTAAGTGATTGAGGTAAACAAAAATTGTTCTGAAAAATTGTATTCAATCTTACTCACATTTTTGCCTCATTATACTGTTTAAATATCAAGCAATTATACAGAAATATGTTTTCCATGGAAATACAGCAAGCAAAAAAGTTCTCCAGTGGAAAATCTTAGCAAAGTAAAAATATTTTTTCTGCGATGGATATATTCTTAGCAAAATCTCATCAAGGCATACTCCTAAAATAAATCGACTTCAGAAAATATTTAAAAACTATCTCAGAACAAATATCGTTCTGATTTCTGTTTATTTTATGCTTCAAACAAATAAGCATCCATAAGGTATTATCTAATTTGGTGCTGAAGTTCAGATATGAATAAAACAGTTATCTTTACTAAAACTGATTCATCTCATGCAAAACTATGCACACTAATGCATCGACGCTTTAGACAAGCTACTTGATAGCACACAAAACATCACCCAAGCATCCGGCATTTAAGTCTATACCTAAGTAAAGACTAATCTATAACCTGCAAAAGGAAGCTATTGTGCTTGTATACATCTCAAAATTGCCCTCAGTACAAATGCACTTGTTATGTATGATTGAAATTACGCTGACGTTGTCTGGAACAGAGCAAGCATCAAGTATGTATTGAATTTAGTTATACACTGTGATGTAAAGAGATACAGGTGATGGCAAAGCATATCAGCATATCAGTGGTAGATGATGTTTTAAGCACAGTTTATTGAAGCTTTTTCTGTCATATTAGCAATCCTGAGCATGATTAAGCATGCAATGTCACTCTAAACCAAGATATCTGTTTTTTATATTATGTACATATTTGTAGCTAATTTTAAACAACCTCCCTCAGCTAAAATAAAGGCTAATGGTCTTTTGTTTTCTTTTTTTTATCTCAAGTGACAATATGAAAAAGATGGAGGAAAACGCCAAGCTGAATCCTGCTCTTAAAAGGTTTAAATACATCATTTAGCATCTGTAGTCTGAGAAAGTCTGGTCTGCCACACAATCCACAAATGGCTTTTTACCAACAACAGCTGCTAATCACATCTACTCTTCCCATGAATACTTTAATTGGAATTTCTGCCTTTAATCCCCTTGATTGGATAATTGATATTGACTAGAGCTGTGGCGTTTGTAGCAAGATCCACTTGCATGGCGTTATTTGTCGATATAGGATTTACCACAAATGAGACACTGTAATTTCTCTATCAAGGCCAGATGAGTGGTTACCCTTGGGGACAATTTTCTCCCACTGTCTTCACATGAAAATGGAATGTTAATGAATACATAGTGGCTGGTTTGTGACAAGCATTCAGAAAGCAGCATGCCTCCCGCATAAAATCTAATAAAACACATCTGGCTCTGGAGACACACTGGAGTATAGGCGTCATTTAAACCCTCTGTTTATCAAAAAATAATACTTTTTTTTATTATTATTATTATGTGATAATCAGCTTTCCTGACCTAATGATTTGGCACCTACAGTCTAAAAAATCGTACACAAAATCTATTCTCTTTCTTGAGACGCTTAAAAAAAAACCACATACATTAGCATTAAATACTAAAGCAATAATAAATAGTATGGTTAAGAACAAAAGCTTGTAACATTACATGTATTGCACATAAGGCAGTTTTTCCTCCCAGACCAGTAGTTCTAGTATGAACCACATCACACTATGAAAAGACACTTAATGATACTTAATGTGGTGGAAATCATGAAAAGTGCATACACAGATTGTAGTGCAACATACATAGCTCATTTCATCATTATTCAGACATGATTAAAGCCAAGCAGACAGAATGGGCTAGAAAGTATTGGAAAATAGGAACTGAATCTAGAACACACATAAATCAAGAGATGGTTATATCCGAGACAAAGGTTATATCATAGATTAGTGCGTTCTGTCGTCTAACTTATGAGATTAATGGACATTAATTACAAGTCTAGTAGCACCCAATTTCACAGTGGATTACCTAGTGCAGAGAAAATATTGGCTTTTTAACTCAACACATAACTAAATGGATCCTGAATAAAGCAATAAACCAAACAGATACCATTCAAAAATGAGTTAATGCCATGTCAGATGTGAGGTAAGGGTCTTGATCTCCACTTTCTCAACAATGGAGATGATGGAGAATGATGTTCCCCTTAAAGGCTGACCAGGGATCCACTTTCTGTGTTCTGCTGCTGTGATCCTAACTCTAAAATGACAGCCAAACCTGGTCCCAGATCAGTGTCTAAGGGTAATTTCCACTGAAATATTGATAACTAAAGCCCTGTTGAGATATCAGCATAGAGTTGGTTGGGATGAGTGAAGCCATGTGCTACACTGGGCTATGGTCGGGTGAGGCATGCATGGCTGTTAGCAAACAATCAGGTTGCTCCCTGGTCCTGCGTAAGTCAGAATACAGACGCTCTTCAAGGGTCACAGATAGTTTATCACTCAGCTCTGCCGTAATTGTCTGAGGACCATACCCAGTTTCAGCTACCTGTGGGGTTGAATGCCTGTCTGCTGGCTCAAGAGGCTGGACTGTGTGCTTGGACTCTTCTGCAAGGACTTCTGTTTTACCCAGAGTACTATCAGTCACCGTAGGGAATTCTGTCTTTTCCTTCAAATCTCTACTGGTGTCAGAACTGGAAGGGTGCTTTGTGTGGTCATCTTTTGGAGATGCAATACTCTTATCAGCAGCTCCCAAGCTTTGATTGACCTTAGGCATTGCTGCAAGGTTGGCAGTCCCATCACTGTTTTCCTCATCTGGACCGCTGACTATTCGAGTAAGTATGCTGTGGTAGCTACTTTCCAGAGGGTAGTTAACGGTCTCTCCACGGCGAAGTGGGGTGTGATAACGGTCAAAGGAGGAATGGAAACGCTGGCCAGGATCACTATACTGTTTGGAGCGCTGCCACTGCTTGCGTAGATGCACACGAGAACGGTGCTTTGAGCGCACTGGTGACTCCTGTTGGTCAAACTGAGGATCATGGCGCAGAAACTCATGGAAGAGTGCGTCTGTTTTTTCGTCTATGCTGTAGTCCCGGCAAGACAAGCCTGGGACACGAGATTGAGCATCAGACTGTGTGAACATTTGCCCATAGGGCGACCACACCAAGCCACCCTCGTCCAGATCCATCACTGAATCACTACCTACACTAGCTCCCCCAAGTTCTACTTCAAGTTCTTCATCCAAGATGTCTGTGTCAAAGCTTTCACACACTATTCCACTGTATCCAGAGCTGGTGAAGAAGTGTCTGCGTTCCATGGCTGATCCCAATTCCTCCTTACTACCACTGCTGCTCTGGAACAGTCGTACCTCTTCAGGACCACGAGAGGGGGCATCTATAGATGCATAGCCGCTATCCATTTGCAGAAGCTTACGGGTACCTGATTCATCGCTCCCTTTTTCAGAGTCCACACTGTCCTGTTTTCTTCTTTTATCCAGACCCTCATACCCAGGAATCTCTGCATCCCCATCTATCCCATCCCCAATGTCCTGGGAAAGGTGACTGGGCAACCCACCCTTCTCCATCCTAATCCTAAGTGAAGACACGCTGTCTGCATCACTATGCACTGAGTCTTTGTCATTGTTGCTGCTCTGGTCAGAAGAGATGTACTGCTCCAGAGAGGCACGCAAGGTCCAGATGTCACGATAAAGGCTCTGGTGTTCTGTGCTCTCCCGATGACAGCACATGCCAGGAGCCTCATCTTGGGGCTCAGCGCTCAGACCAATCACCCCAGGCACCATTGCTCTGCTGCAGCTTGGCTCCACCATCACCTCCACCTCTAATCTGCAAAAAGCAATGCATAAAGCCCGTCAGATACAATCACACACTTGACACAGACGGTGCAATGGGATCTTGCACAAATACAAGTGATACACTGTAGGTGGTCTGTAAATATTGTCCCTCAGACAGCCATAAAGGATATTCAAGCAGATGTTACTGCCAAAGCACATATGGTGTACTGTAATATGGCTCACAAAGTGTTTAATATGACAGTAATAGTGAACAGCCAGCAGTCTCAGTAAGTGTAAATGTAAAAGCACTGATGCAAACTATGAAATCATCATGGACTAAGCAATGGCACACATCCCTGATATATATATATATATATATATATATAT
>JAFFST010055128.1:2500-18415 GCA_022414735.1 Noturus placidus | reverse complement strand
TAGATCGCGGGTACAAGCGGCCGAAATGGGTTTTCTCAGGAGGGTGGCTGGCCTCTCCCTTAGGGAGTGAGAAGCTCGGCTATCCGAGAGGAACTCAGACTAGAGCCGCTGCTCCTTTGCGTTGAAAGGAGTCAGCTGAGGTGGTTCGGGCACCTGGTAAGGATGCCCCCTGGGCGCCTCCCTAGGGAGGTATTCCAGGCACATCCAACTGGGAGGAGACCTCGGGGAAGACCCAGGACTAGGTGGAAAGACTATATTTCCACACTGACCTGGGCACGCCTCGGGATCCCCCAGTCAGAGCTGGTTAATGTTGCTCAAGAAAAGGAAGTTTGGGGTTCCTTGCTGGAGCTGCTACCCCCGCGACCCGATTACGGATAAGCGGTTGAGGATGGATGGATGCAGTATATCTTTGACACCCAGAGTAATTCTATAATCAGAGCCTGAACTCTTCTCCCTAATTAACCCTTATTCACACAGACAGCTAAACAGAAAACACAGACCTGCTGCTTATAACTGATCCAATGGCATGGTCATTGCCGTGACATACATAATATTGAATCCTTCTATGTGTCACCTGAAAGATGGAGAGGCTGGATTTAGTGACAGGCCGTGTTGCCATGACGATGTTGTTCTCCGATGACTCACACTCATGGATGGTGACGATCTTGAGGGCTGCCGGCGGGAGGTGGAGGTGTGTGAGCCTGGCATTCTTTAGGTGATGGAAGTCACCCTCAGTGAGTGTGTACCTGAAGGCAGAAAGGGGCTGACATGTCTGACAATACAATTACTGTAACCTATATGGAGAAAAATGAAAGCTAAAATGAATGCTTGAGAATGTGAATTGTACTGTGAGGGTGTATGTGTTTCATATTGTTAAATGCAGGTTGCATGATGATTCACATATTACACATATGCAGCTGTAATACAGACTGCCAGAACTTACACACAGATGATTTTATATATCAATTAATTTTATAAGTATTAGAGTATATTATTCTTAATGAACAGATGTGTTCTGAACAGATACAAATACAGATATTAATACAAGGTGCATTATGGAGAGGGCCTTGCCAGTTCCAGTTTACGCCACTCCAACGGGAGGTTTAAATGTGAATGTAGATATGGATATTTGGAGCATGACATACAGACAATGGCTTTTTACCCATTGTAATTAATATATATATACGCAACAGAGACAGCTGAGGTGAGTATGAGCAGGTTACTGACCTTCGGCCTTTCTCCTGTGCCTTCTTGCTGTGGTCGAAGAGTGCCGCCTCATTGAAGGACACACGCCGACCTGTGCTTCCTGTGGACAGGAAGCGCTCAGTCTCCATGTCGTGAGAGCTGGCTGCTGACAAACACTCGGACTCATCCACACGAATCGTGATTTCTGCATGGGGAGAACAAATATACCCCCTGCTTCATTTATGCATGAAACCCTGTATGATACTGAATGCAAAAATGTGCTCGACTGTTGCTTCAATATGAATCTTAGCCCAGGGAGAAGATCAATAAGCTATTAGAAAATGTGTTTTGTATAACAGCAGCATTGTGATGATGAATGCATTTTTTTATTCTCTCATTTTGATTTATTAGGATTTATGGATTTGATAACCTTTTATTTTAACCTAACAATATAGGCTCTAGTTGCATGCAGGTGCAAACATATTGATAATTTGGTTGGGTGTTAAACAATTTATTCCTGTCTGATAATGGTATTTATCTGACTTGGGGCGAAGCATTACAAATCGTGTCATTTCTTATAATCTGTGTTTGTAGTTTTACACAGTTTATGTCACCCCTCTTTGATAAATAGGCTCATCCCAAAGTAAGTGCAACAGACTTAAGGATTTTATCCTTATACCACAGCACTATTAAATGCACAATTCTTATTGGTCAAAAGGTGTTGATTCATTTTCTATAACAGCACCTCTGACAGTAGTTACGGCTGCAAGGTTTATATTAATGCGCTTCTTTTAAGACTTCATTGTTTCTATAGTAACAACATCCACAGGTACTAGTTTGGCAGTCAGCACTTTGTAACACTCAGATTTAAATCTGGAGCTTTAAGTTTCCAGCATGGGAAAGTCTTCAGTACAGAGAAAATGAGAGGCTGGTGAGGGATGTAAGTGATAATAGAAAAGTTTGGATATTTCACAACATTAACTATAACTATAGATGTATAAAATATATGTCATGCTACAATGAATAAAAGAAGGAAAACCTAATAAATAGTTTTGGCAAATGGCTGTAGTAGAAAAGGAATAAAACACTTTGGGACTTGCTGTTATTGGAAAAGTACTGTTATTCCTTGCTGATTATTTTTTCTGTAAGAATACCCCCCCTAAGTGTTTTATTCCTTACATAACAAATATGAATAAACAACTAATTTAAGGCTACGAAATATGAATCAAATAAGATTATCTAATTAAACAATCATCTAATTAATAGAATATAAAATATCTAACAAGTTTAATTAAATATCAGATTTGCCAGTTTTTTTTTTTGCATGCTACCACAGGGATAAGAATTTCGCTGATATGGAGGCTACGTCCGATAGTATTCATAAATGAGCGCTGCTCAAGTGCACAAGAAGACAGAAAACGCAGTTGGGTATTTCTAGCAGTAAAATATCACAGTGAAATCTAACTGTTTATCTTTATAAAACCATGACTGCTGAGAGTCTAGTGCAAACTCACTTATGTAGAGTGAAATGTTTGCATATCATCTAATCACACTTTACCTTCACAAATTTTACGTTTAAACCACTTTCTCTCAGTCTTGCCAGTAGTCACAAATACAGTGGTATAATATGATGCCATTTGTTGGGTTATGAGCACAATAACAGCTTTTTATGTATGAGAGATGAAAGAAACCAAGGACATGTTACCATGCACCGGCTGCGTTTCCTCAATATAGGAGGTGGTCGTCTTCTCCAGATCATCACTACGCCTGAAGCAAGGAATGAACCTTAGTACAGACATGTAATAAGAAAAGGGCCAAATTTAGAGCTTTATATTTTTATTGCCTTCATCACATGTCTACATGACAAGTCAGATGAGTTCAGTCTGATGTACTCAGCCCACTGTGCTATCTGCATAAACGATATGCTGATTAAAGGAGACAGTTTGTCCGTCCATATGGGACCGTGTAACAGTGAGAATAAACTGGATGTGCTTTTCCAGCCAGACTTTGTGACTCATCAATGTGTGTGTGTGTGTGTGTGTGTTTGTGTGTGTGTGTGTGTGTGTGTGTGTGTGTGAGAGAGAGAGAGAGAGAGAGAGAGAGAGAGAGAGAGAGAGAGTGTCAGAGCATACTCAACGTGCCAGGAGAGATTAATCATTGCTGATAGCTGCTATGAGATCTCATTAGTCTCATCATTTGTGGGAGACTGCAGTGCAGGCACAGTTATTACCTCTCAGATATTAAACACTGACACACACATACAAACATATGAGGCTAAAGAGAGAATGTGTAGGATGGTAACACTTCTGCCTCCAACAAAACAAGATCTCTGGAGCTGTAAGTCAGCACATAAAGAACAGTGTAGTACCATAAATAATTCTCTGAGTTACCACATAAAGAACTGTGGCATGCCATATAAAGAACTATGAGGTACCACATATGAAACTGCGTTAGGTGTAACTGTGAGGTGTTACATATCACAGCTGTCTCTCAAAGTCTAGCATCTGCCTGTGATCAGTTAGTGTTTCGCTAACTGAAAAAGGGAGAGAAAATATCATTCTGTCGCTCATATAACCTTCTGCTTCCCCATTGCTCTTTCACTTATCAACATTATTCCTGCCTTCTTTGACAGTATTGTTTTTGCACACAAATTCATTTCCATCACTCGCTTTGCAAGGCTGTCATATGCATGCATTTAATTGAGTCATCAGGTGGACAATGTCCATGCACATCATCGACATAGAAGACTGTGTGTTCAATGGATAATATCTACAAGGAATACTGTTAGTGCATTTGAAATAAGAATTACAAACCCAATCTCAGTCTTCTCTGAATTCATTGATGGATTGTTGATCTATGTTTTACGTTCATATCTTCACCAAGCATACAGATTTGGCAAGAAAATTCTTCAATTGTGCATTTCAATGGTGGGGTATCAGTGAATCAATGAGTCTGTAAGTCAGTCAACCAGCCAGTCAGTGAAACAGTGAATCATACAGTTGGTTAATTAATTGGTCAATGAGTCAGTCACTTACTCTGACATTCAGTCAGTCGGTTGTTCAGTTAGTCAGTCAATCAGTGGGGAGGTTAGTCAGTCCGTCAGTTAGTCAATGAGTCAATGAGTCAGTCAGTGAATTAGTCAGTCAGTCAGTGAGAAAGTGAATTCATCACTCATTCAGTCAGTCAGTTGTTCAGTCAGTGAGCAGGTCAGTGAGTTAATCAATGAGCCAGTGAGTTAATCACTTATTCAGTCAGTCAATCAATGGTGGGTATCGGTGAGTCAATGAGTCTGTCAGTCAGTCAACCAGTCGAAGAAACAGTTAAGCATTCAGTCGGTTAGTGAGCCAACGAGACTCGGTGAGTGACTCTCTTTATCATTCAGTCAGTTGGTCATTCAATCAGTCAGTCAATCAGTCAGTGAGGAGGTCAGTCCGTTAAGCAATTAGTCACTCAGTGAGTCGATCAGTGAATCAGTCAGTCAGCCAGTAAGCCAGTGAATTCTTCACTCTGTCAGTCAGTCAATCAGTCAGTGAGTGAGTGAGTGAGTGAGTGGGTGAGTTAGTCAGTCAGTCAGTGTGACAGTGAGACAGTCAGTCAGCCAGTCTGTCCATGAGGCAGTCAGTAAGTCAATCTGTGAGTCAATTATCAGAGTCAGGCCGCCTCTTCTTGAAAAGACAGGTCATCATCATTTGGAATTAATTCAAACTAAAATAGAGGTTCATTACTTGCGAGAAGTTTCTGTTGCGATGGTGAATACTTGCATTATCCTGCTATTTACCTGTCAATGACATGTTTGCATTTGTAGATATGACAGGCTTTTGTCTCACCGTGCATAGTTCCGGTCCCCCTTGCAACAGCGGCGACAGGCAATGAATAGCACAAACAGGAGGAGGAGCGTCACTGAAAGGAAGATGGACAAAAGAACAAGCTGGAGGACGTAGCCATCCTGCACCCTGTGCTCCAAAGGGAGCTCCTGAGTGAACACCAAAGAGAAAAATTGCTTTACTATCTTTACAAAATTCTCAAAATGACCACATGCAGATATTTTGATGTATAATACTACAATCCATTTTAAAGCACAGGAAATGGACTTCTGGTAAATTGCAAACTTCAAAAGTAGATTTTCTTTGATATTGAAACTTTCATTTCCATTGAAAACAAAGAGACACACAAGTCAATGAGAGTTTGCATGAAAGCACTTCACGTCTGCACTATGGCAAGCTCTCATCTCTCTGCGTGTGAGTGAGTGGAGACGGTGAGGAGAACACAGGTGCATGTTGAGTCAAGTGCAGTGTTTGCTGCTCCAGAGGGTGAGAGAGAGCATTTGTGAAGAGTCACTGGTGCAGGACTGAGCACAATAGACCCAAAGCTCTTTTCTCAAAGGGATCAAAGAAAAGAAGCTACCATCTGCACCCATGTTACAAAAATAGAAGTGGAAAATGGACAAGTCTTTGGGCTGAACATAAAGTATAACACCTTTCAATTCCCCTCCTACTCTTCTTTTCAATTTCATAGTACAATACATCCTTGATAACTTAGCAACTGAATGTATTACTTACATACAGTGCATCCGGAAAGTATTCACTTTTTCCACATTTTTTTTTATGTTACAGCCTTATTCCAAAATGGATTAAATTAATTATTTTCCTCAAAATTCTACAAACAATACCCCATAATGACATCTTGAAAGAAGTTTGTTTGAAATCTTTTTCAAATTTATTAAAAATAAAAAACAAAAAGAGCACATGTACATAAGTATTCACAGCCCAGTCTGAGGTCCAGAGTTCTCTGGAGCAGGTTTTCATCAAGGATGTCTCTGTACATTGCTGCATTCATCTTTCCCTTGATACTGATTAGTCTCCCAGTTCCTGCCACTGAAAAACATCCCCACAGCATGATGCCTCCACCACCATGCTTCACTGTAGGGATGGTATTGACCAGGTGATAAGTGGTGCCTGGTGTCCTCCAGACATGACACTTGCCATTCAGGCCAAAGAGTTCAATCTTTGTTCAATATTTGGTCTGAGAGTCCTTCAGGTGATTTTTGGCAAACTCCAAGCAGGCTGTCATGTGTCTTTTACTGAGGAGTGGCTTCCGTCTGGCCACTCTACCATACAGGCCTGATTGGTGGAGTGCTGCTGAGATGGTTGTTCTTCTGGAAGCGTCTCCTCTCTCCACAGAGACACGCTGGAACTCTGTCAGAGTGACCATCGGGTTTTTGGTTACCTCCCTGACTTAGGCCCTTCTACCCCGATCGCTCAGTTTGGCTGTGCGGCCAACAATAGGAAGAGTCCTGCTAGTTCCAAACTTCTTCCATTTATGGATGATGGAGGCCACTGTGCTCATTGGGACCTTCAATGCTGTAGAAATGTTTCTGTACCCTTCCCCAGATCTGTGCCTCGATACAATCCTGTCTCGGAGGTCTCCAGACAATTCCTTGGACTTCCTGGCTTGGTTTGTGCTCTGACATGCATTGTTAACTGTGGGACCTTATATAGACAGGTGTGTGCCTTTCCAAATCATGTCCAATCAAATTCATTTACCACAGCTGGACTCCAATCAAGTTGTAGAAACATCTCAAGGATGATCAGTGGAAACAGGATGCACCTGAGCTCAATTTTGAGTGACATGGCAAAGGCTGTGAATACTTATGTACAAGTGCTTTTTTTGTTTTTAATTTTTAATAATTTGTAAAGATTTCAAACAAACTTCTTTCCTGTTGTCATTATGGGGTATTGTTTGTAGAATTTTGAAGAAAATAATGAATTTAATCCATTTTGGAATAAGGCTGTAACATAACAAACTGTGGGAAAAGTGAAGCGCTGTGAATACTTTCCAGATTCGCTGTATCCGGCAGGAAGAGGCATAACAATTTGTATTTATAGCTGAAGAGCTCAACTCCAACTTCAACTCCAATGATTTCCTTGATCTAATACACCTACTAAACCTGGTCTCATGTCTCTGAGCAGAAAAAAACCTAACTGTACTTGACTCAAGCTCCTTGAGCAGTACAAAAAATGGGAAAAAAAATGGATTCATTATTGGTTGATCCAGATTGGATCTATAAAGGTCAATGGTCCAAGGTCAAAAAGATATGTTTACACCTGGTCAATTTATGCATATTGACTGTCAGGATTTTATTCAGACTGGAATTATTCAAATGAAAATGCAGGTGTAAAGGCAACAAAGAAACATTCAAAATTCAGTGGGAGAAATAAGTATTGAACACATCAGCATTTTTTTTCAGTAAATATATTTTCAACGAGGTTATTCACAGGAAATTTTCACCAGACATCGGTATTACTCAAGAAATCCAGACATATAAAGAAATGCAAACATTACAATCCATAAATGAAGTTATGTGTAATAAAGAGGAATGACACAGGACAAAAGTATTGAACACGCTAAATAAAATTTATTTAATACTTAGTGGAGAAGTCTTTGTTTTTAATGACAGCTTCAAGATGCTTCCTGTACGAAGAAATTAATGGACTGCAGTATTCGGTGTGATTTTGGTCTATTCTTCTAAACATATTGTCTTTAAATCTTGTTTAATGGGATTCGAGTCAGGTGATCGACTTTTCTTTATTAATGGAGTCTTGTGGGGTGAGTGTGAGCAGTGGAGTGCATTTCCTATTGTTTTCTCTGTGACGATGGCACCTGCTGCCTCCAAGTGTTTCTGGAGCTCTTTTCCAGTGGTCCTTGGCTCTTGTGCTATTCTTCTGACTCCCTGGTCAGAAATCTGGCAAGGAGCTCCTGTGCGTGGCCGGTTGATAACATAGTGATGTTGCATCCACTTGCACTAAGAGGTGCTTACTAGAAGATTCAGAAGTTTACATATGTATCTAATTCCATCAATATGTTTAGCAACAATAAGTTTGCAAAGGTCTTAGGAGAGCTCTTTGCTTTTACCCATCATGAGATTTTTCTTGTGTGATACCTTGGTAACGAAAAGTCTTTTTATAGACCATCAATTTACTAACCCAGCTGATATTCATTTTTGCACAGATAGGAGGTATAATTACTTTCTAATTACTTACAGATTTCAGAAGGTTCCTTGTCTTACTTTGCCTTTTCTTAGCGTGTTCAATACATTTTTCCTGTGTCATTCCTCTTTATTACGAATAACTTTATTTATGAACTTTAATGTTGTGAATTCTTTATATTAATGAATTTCTTGAGTTAACACTGATGTCTGGTGAAATTTTCATGTGAATAAATTCATAGGAAATATATTTACTTTAAAAAATGTTGACGATACATATTTCCCCCACTGTATATGTGTCAGTTATTAATATTGCACAGGCTACCTTCCTGCAAAGATCATGTTATTAAAGACGCTAGTTTATTAAGAAACGCAGTCTAAAAAAGATGTCTAAACCTTGTTAGCTAAGTGTGTATTTCTCACACAGTGAATGTCATATATTAATCAAGTTGTTGGATAATAACTGTGTGCTATGTGAGAGTTACTGTATATGCCATAAGCCTAATCAAAATGCCAAAATGTTTGCAACAAATGTTTAGGCAAACAGGAATAAAGTAACAGTCTCTATTTGTGATGTACTTGAGCAGTAGACATTGAATCATCTGTAACTAAACAAATTCCAGCTTAAACACAGCCACTGATTTCCCTCATTAATAATATAATACAGATGATGCCGGTAATTGAAGATACAGCCTGCACTTGATGTGCATTGATTACATTGGCTATCTAAGCCAACTTGAATCTGACTGAACGTCGTCTTGTAGGGCTAATCTGTTTACATCAGGCCAAGAATTCAATTACAGAGGACACAGAACAGGATATTTTCTATTTGCATGTCTGAAGATGCTTCTAGAGAAAGAATGAAAGCAATGAGAGAGAACAGTACAGGATGAAGGGCAGCAGCAGAGATAAACCCAATGATACATCAATGAGAGAGAGGAAGAGAGATATGTACTTACTGTGGGGTTCTCTGTTAGGTTTTTCCAGATGGCAGACTCATTGCTCATGGTCCAGGTCAGCAGGTGTGTCCTCCTGAGAAAGACATGCAGCCACTTTAAAGTTAGAGTTAACTTATTTTATCTTTTACCTGTTGGTCGCCCATGTTGTTTGTTTCCCCCCTCCCATTTACAGAGCCTGATACACCACAGGGACTGGATATTTGTCTGTGAGCTGATTTATTTATTTATTTATTTTACAGTTACCACTATGCAAGTAGAACTTTGCCAAATTTTACCTAAAGTGCTTTAACTTAAATAAAAAAAACAACACACACACACACATACAAAAAAAATGATCCCACGTTTACATTTAGCAGGGCACTGGGGACATTTTGTTTCCAACTCTCAGTATGATTCAAGCAGATCATCATGGATAATCTCAGATAATCATGAGGTTTACATAGTATATAAGATATTACACATAGTAATGCTGTATCATATGTGATCTCATTTTACACCATACTCAATACAAATTCCTACAGAACACATCACTTATTATGACTCCAGTGTGTAGCAGTGGCCAAAGAAAAGCATTCATTTAAAGAATTTAGCTTGAAGCCTACTGCTATGCATGGTCATATATAATTACTGTTCTTAAACTCCCCTCTCTCTCTCTGATTCTCCATATTACAAGACATATTATGATCCTAGCTTTTTCTGCAGCTGAGGCCCTGCAGCATGTATTCCCTACCAGATAATACCATTAATGCTGCTGCTTCTGCGAAAAAACACATAAACCCCTATAATTGCTTTTGCCTAACACATATGTACACATAGATATAAGCTCAAACACATATATAAACTCACCTTCCAAGCACTTCCTCTCTCTCGTATAGTAGGGAAAAGGCAACATGCGATGTTTGTGCAGTCCCTGTTCCTCCACTGCTGAGATGCTGTCTGAAGTCAGTGTATTTATATATATGTGTGTGCGTGTGTGTGTGTGTGTGTGTGTGTGTGTGTGTGTGTGTGTGTGTGTGAGAGTGAGTGAGTGAGTGAGTGAATGTGCAATAAGCAGCATTCAGCGTGTGTCTCACTGCAAAGCCCTCAGTTCCTGCTGCATACTTAGCCTGTCCCTGCCCACCCACAGCCTCATAACAGCTCGACATTATCTCTCTCTCTCTCTCCCTCCCTCCCTCTCTCACTCGCTCTCGCTCTATCTCTTTCACACACACACACACACACACACACACACTCACATGAAATGACTGTAGCTTTATTGCCTCAATGATGCCTGATACTCCACATCTAATCAGACAATATTATGCAACTGTTATAAAAATGAAAAAATGTAAATGACTTCCTGCACATTTTCCAAGGGTGATTAAGACCAAGGCTGTTGAGAAATCCAAATGTGTTTTGATTTGGGGTAGAAAATATTTATCGAAGGACTTTTGTCTTTCTATGGGTTAAATGAGCTGAACACATGCATGTTCAAATGTTCTGTGATTTTAAAGATAAAATTGGTGCATAAAATGGATCTAAAAAGTCTACACATCCCTGTTAAAATGGCAGATTTTCTGTGATGTAAATTAAATAAAATTAAATAAATTAAACCAAGAACGATCATGTCAGAACGATTTGTACCCTCAATGTTAAATAACAGCATATAACAATTAAGTGAAAGACAATTTATGGAAAAATAGTAGAAATAAAAAATAAAAGTTACAATAACCAGTTTGCATAAGCATTTGCTATTTCACAAACTAATACGTTGCTGAAGCACCTTTTGATTATATTACACCACTCAGCCTTTTTTGGGTAAGAGTCTATCAGCATTGTAATATCACATTTAGGGTGGATTTTTTTTATATCCACTGTAACTGCTGTGTTATATTATATCACATCAATCAAATGGTAAATATTGGCCAACTTACTAAACTTTTACATTTTTTTGCAGTGCTTTGCATTCTCTGTACTCTTCTTGTAGAGCTGTAGAGCTTATTTCTCTGACACATCAATTTTAACCAATTTGAGTGTATTAAAGCAGGTGTATAAGATGATGAAAATCTGTATAAAATCACTGTAGTGCATTGCAGTGCAGGGAGAATCCTAGACTAAAACCAGACATACTGTTAAAGCATATCCTATTACATGAATATTACATAATATGGAAATCGCAAAGATCCCCCAAACCAACTCATTGATCATATAGAGGATTTATAAGCTAAGGTGGCATTATTAATTCTGTCCTGTTCAGTAGTAGTGAGGAGCTTCCGGATATCTTACATTCTTGAAATGCACATGATCACATACTGTATAAAGTGAATACCTCTGTTTTTCGGAAAACTCCCATTACACCTATTGCATAGCCTAAACAGATTACATAACATAACAATGCTATTCAAATGCATAGCAAATAAATCACAACAACAGTAATATTAAAATGACACGCCTGTGCAAGCTTACCTAGTTGTAATTTGCAGGATCCATGTGAAAACGTCTCAGCCAACGCAAGCCAGCTTCACGCAGTGCGTTTATTTCACTGTAAAGACGTTAAGTGGATTTATGAATGAAATATGCCGGCTGTGGACACGCCTACTTTGGAAAGCACCGCGTGACGTAGAAGGAGAGACGAAGAGGATTGAGCGCGCTTCAGGAATGCATAATTAGATATCCAGACATTGTCATTGATATGGAAAAGCGATAACCCCCAGCAAGTGCCAAATACACTAAACGTAAGGAGTTATATTTCACATCAAATATTTTCTACGCAATTAATTGACACCGTAATGAGCAATCAAATATGACGTCATTCCGTTTTGTAATGATGCATTTACCGTTTTTATTATTATTTTTATTATTATTATTATTATTATTATTATTATTATTTGCTTTGGTACTATTTTCACAATTAAGTGGTAATTAAAAAAAAAAAGAATTTTTTGTACAAAACTCCAAATTGCTCACACTTGTTGTTACACAGCTAGTCATGCTTTCATTACAGTTATGCATAATTTCTTTCCACAAGATCATTGTTTCAAAACACAAGCTTATTGTCACATGCATTGAGAACATTTATTGTAGTTAATGAAACACAACATTATGTTCTTCTTTCAATTTATTACTTTTAACAATCAGTTAATGCAACATTTCAAATCACCCTTGGTTCTAAATGAATGTTACTGTACTGTAATATAGTGTACACAGTAATCACAATAGATTTTACACTTACAACCAAAACAGACAAAAGCCATAATACAATTTCGATTATTTTATTTATACAATAAGTAAAATATGATCAAAGAACACATCAAAGTCATATTTTATTTTACAGTATTTTTGCGAAACAAAATTAATGTAAACAATTTACTGTAAATGGAGATCAATACAGATAAATTAACATCAAGCCTGTTTTAAACATATGGCCATACATTTTCATCAATATCAAAGTGAATTCCTCATTGTTCTTGAACCGTGGGAAGGACCTTCTGGCATGACGATTCCAGGCTTGACATTGCTCTGCAGTTATGTCATTGCAAGCCTCATCCATGGCTTGAAGGAGGGTGACATGCTCATGGGGATGGAGATCATACACCTTTGACCTCCAAGTAGAAAATAATTAATCAGTTGGGTTACGGAAATGGGAGTATGGTGTGAGATATGAAGGTCATGAACCGAGCATGAGCCTGAAACAATTCCCAAACCAGCTCTGCATGATGGAATTGACAATTGATCTTTGTATGTTAGAATGAACTAACCTGGCAGCCTTTGCCATTGTAAGGCCTCTGTTAACCACTTGGTCAACAATGATGGCTTGGATCATTTGAAATGACCACCTCTCTGAATAGGCCCATGCCCACCTCTTTGCCTAGACCCATGCCTAACTCTCTGAGTAGGCCCACACGCACCTCTTTGTCAAGGCCAATGAACACTTCTTTGTCAAGGACCTTGCCCAACTCTCTGACTAGGCCTATGCCCATCTTTTTGAGTAGGCCCATGCCCACCTCTCTGACTAGGCCCATGTTCACCTCTCTGTCTAGGCCCATGCCAATCTCTCTGACTAGGCCCATGCCCACATCTCTGAGTAGGCCCATGCCCACCTCTCTGACTAAGCCAATGCCTTGTCAGATCACCAAATGTGATCACCAGGTGAAATAAATGAGTAATAATTGAGATTTATTATGATTGGTATATCCTGATTGAAAGATCTTAAAACAATTTGTAGTTTATACCTTACCAACACACAATGATCAGACCAGTTGAAAATCTATAGACATACCAAATGATTAACTCATTAACCATTAAGTTCAGTTGGATTAAATTATAGACAAATGTATTAAACTGAATGAGAAGCGTTGCGAATGAACAGTTTGATAGTAATTGTATTATGAAAGACAGTTACTGTGAATGAAAAGTTTATATAAAGGAAACAATTATTATTTGTAGTGAAAGGAATACTTTGTGATGTGTCGTGTACTAACATAATTGAAAATATGCTGAAATGTTTAAAAAACTGCATTTTTAATGATCTGTTGTGAGACTAGTATTAAGAGTTTTGAAAATGTACCATTTGCTTGTGAAAATTGCATCAAACCAGGTTTAAAAAATGGTATAATGATCCGTTAGTGCAGTGCATCTTATTGGTGGTCAAAGTAAAAAAAAAGTAAACTGGCACGGCCTATTGACCTATAGCTGTTTAATGAAGGATAGATGAGAATAATGAGTGTAAACAGCAGTCACCTTTATTAATATTCCAGCAACATTCTGTCAGCCCTAATTGCCTGAGAGTTTTTGACAGTGACCTGGCGCCACCTTCTGGTAAAACCGGATGCACTGTTCTACAGTGCAACTGTGTGACTTGACTTCAGTCTCTGTAAGCGCACCTGCCACTCCACTGTATTCCCTCTAAAGGTTTTCTTGCCTACACAGCCAGAAATGGACCCACCACCACACCCCCACTCTAATTTAACAGTTAAGCAGTACACAAGTACACTCTCAGAAAAGTGGCTGTCACTGGAGTAGTACTCTTAAGGGGACCCTTGTGTACCTCTAGTTAGAGGAACAAACTTGTACCTTATAACTTTGTACCATTTAAGAGGCATTTTTTTTTTTTTACCCCAAGGACCAATTGCATACTTCAGCCACAAGTATGGCTTGAACCTTGACCTTTTATAACCCAGTGAAGCCTCTTTTTATCTACAGACACAAAAGTCCATCCATTTTCTGTAACACTTTGTAATGGAAGGTTTGGATGTCACAGGTGTCTCAAAGATAAAAACAGATATAATTCACTAGAAGGAGACATATGAAACAAACAGGAGCTAGCATTTCATCTTGTGTTTAATGACATGTCCGAAAGAGAGCACTATCTCCTCTGCACACATAAAGATGAGTGGAAAAGTGCACAACAACCAACCCAGCCATACAAAACAAAAGGGAAACAATGTATACATTTCGCACATTTGTATATGTAGACAGTTGTATACCTCCTCCAT
Organism: Noturus placidus; assembly: GCA_022414735.1. Classification (NCBI taxonomy): domain Eukaryota; kingdom Metazoa; phylum Chordata; class Actinopteri; order Siluriformes; family Ictaluridae; genus Noturus; species Noturus placidus. The sequence continues at coordinate 3,812 of JAFFST010055128.1, read as the reverse complement.
AAGTACCGTAATCCTCATAGGCGACCGCTACAGCTTATTCTACACAGGGTCATGGGGAGCCTGGAGCCTATCCCAGGGGATTTGGGGCACAAAGTAGGGGACATCCCGAAATGTAGGGTGTAATGTTCATCACTGAGCTGTGTTTCTGATGGTCTTTGCTAGCGTAACACTCAGGATAATTAGCATGAGCAAATTTCTACAGTAAACAAACAAGCACTTCTTTAAGTAAGATTATGTAAGATCATCTGGATAATGTCTTTTTATTCTTATTATTAAATTATTTAAAAGACAGTAAAATGTGATGTATGCTGGAGAGGGTAGAAGTAGAGTTGCACTGATGTATCGTCTGATAATTGGTATTGTCGATAAAGGCTATTTTTTTGTTTAAAAACATCCAATGATCAGTGCCAATTATATTCTGTCAATCAAAAGAGGACGGGAAAACACATTGATTTTGTGCTGTATGTAAATATGTCTCTTGTGTGGAATGATGATAAAACTGAAGTTTGTAAGCTCTGTAAGCTCTGCCCCACAAACATTTTACCTCAGAAATGTGCAGCAGTGAAGCGGGAGTTTCGGCATCGAGCCTAATTTTTCCCCCTAGGCTGCTTGCGCTGAATTAAAGCACCAGTACACCTTTGAAAGGTTTAAATAAAGATGATTCCATTAGTAAGAGTCAAAGTCGTTCTACACAACAATTAATACATTTGATTACTTAACAATATTAAATTTAAATAATAAAAATATAAAATGGTATTTTGTGTTAATCATTATTATGTATATGAATATTTTTGGGTTTTGAAACAAGTCATCTGAGTTTCCATTATTTCTTATGGGGAAATTTGCTTTGATATACGAGTGCTTTGGATTATGAGCATGTTTCCAGAACGAATTATGCTCGCAATCCATGGTTTGACTGTATATTTGTAGAACAGTATGTATCACATCCAGTTCATGTTAATATGTGTTAATATCAGAAAAATAAGTTTATTTTAGGCTATATATTAACAGTTTGATATTCAATTATAAAGTAGAAATACTTTTGTTAGTGGTGAGTGAATGTGAGACTAAGAGGAGGTTTTTGTTTTTTTTAGAATTCAGTCAATGAATTCTGTTAATATGAATGTATAACAGTCAATAAGTTAAGAAATCTTACCTTAATCTTCAGAATATAGTTAATGTGTTAATGTTAATTAGAGTATTTTCTGTTTATGAGACCAGTTACTATGAAACAACTTGTTGAAATAGAGAGAATAAAGTTTTTATTTGCATTTCTTTTCAGAATTGTGGAATTAATCAATATTAATTAAAA
>JAFFST010055127.1:26846-38230 GCA_022414735.1 Noturus placidus | reverse complement strand
TATATATATATATATATATATATATGTGTGTGTGCGTGTCTGTGTGTGTGTGTGTGTGTGTATGTATGTGACTATACGAGGTCGGCTGAGCTGTAAATGTGTGTTTGTGATGTAGTGGTGAGGTTTTATATCAGCGTGATGTTGGAGGTCATGATTCAGTCAGACAGGTTTCAGCTCCAGCAGGGAGGCCATATGGCTCTCTATCATCGCTGCCAGTGCTAATGCTAACACTGCAAATGCCACCGTTGATAATGCTGGAAGCATTGCTGATGCCAAGCTTCTGAACAGCAGCTGCTTGTAACTGTCACACAGCTCCTCTTAATGATTGCTAACAGTGCTAATGCTAATACTAACACTAGCACTGCTAAAGGCTCCCTGTTACACAACATACAGGAACATTTTTTAATTGAATTAAGATGAGTTGATGAAATTCACTTTATTTATAAATTAGTCAATTCAACAGAGAAAGAATCATTTGTAACAACCATTTACTAATATGTGTGTGTGTGTGTGTGTGTGTGTGTGTGTGTGTGTGTGTCTTCTACCCATTCATCAAAATAACACTGGTGTGCCTGTAAAAGTTGCTGAGTGTGTTTCGGAGCTGCATGGGAACGTGTGTATGAGTGGAATTGGACAGGTTGGGGTCACTGACCCTTGACTCTGTAGGGTCAGCAGGGTTAGAGCAGGGTTTCTAAAGGCAAATGCTAGATACTATCTGTACACAGATATTAGCCAGTGTCTGTAAAAGCTAAACTTTCATGTTTTACAGTTGACATTTCACTCTCTCCATTCAATCATTTAAAATGACAATAAAACCAGCCCACTGTGTTGAACAGCACTGTCACATATCATGATGTACAGCGATAGGGACGGATGCAATCGCAGTTAGGAACAGTTTTATTTAGAGACACAGGCAGGTAAATCTTGATCACACACAATTTTGTTCTTAGCACTACAAAAAATCAGAGCGATGTTCACAGCAGAGCAGGAAAGCAGAGTGACGTCCTCGGCAGAACAGGAAAGCAGAGTGACGTCCTTGGTGGAGAAGGTAGGCAGAGCGACGTCCTTGGCGGAGCAGGGAAACAGAGTGATGTCTTCAGCAGAACAGGGGAGCAGAGCGACATCCTCGGCAGAGCAGGAAAGCAGAGCGAATATCCTTGGCGGAGCGAGAAAGCAGAGTGATGTCCTCGGCTGAACAGGAAAGTGGAGCGAAGTTCTCAGCAGAACAGAAAATCTGAGCGATGTCCTCGGCGGAGCAGGTAAGCAGAGCGACATCTTCGGCGGTGCAGGAAAGCAAAGAGAAGTCCTTGGTGTTGCATGGAAACAGAGCGACGTACGCAGCAGTGCAGGGAAACAGAGCGATGTCGGCAGCAGAACAGGAAAGCGGAGTGACATCCTTGGCAGAACAGGAATGTGGAGTGAAGTCCTTGGTGGAACAGGAAAGCTGAGTGATGCTCACAGTGGAGCAGGAAAGCAGAGTGACATCCTCGGCTGAGCAAGAAAGCAGAGCGATGTACTCAGCGGAGCCTGCAGGCTGAACTTGGCTGGTCATGTCAGCAGACAGGGACATGAACAGAGCTTGGTTGTCTGTATCAACAGACACTTGGTTGTGTATGTCAGAAGATGTGGACGTGATCAGAACTTGGTTGTCCCCGTCAACAGACACTTGGTTGTTCATGTTAGCAGACGTGGCCGTGAGCAGAGCTTGGTTGTCCGTGTCAACAGACACCTGGTTGTTCATGTCAGCAGACATGGCCGTGAGCAGAGCATGGTTGTCCGTGTCAACAGACACTTGGTTGTTCCCGTCAGCTCACTTGGGCGTGAACATAACTTGGTCGGTTGTATCAGTATAAATGGGCGTGAGCAGAACCTGGTCAGCTGTATCAGTAGACTTGGGCTTGTGCAGAATTTGGTCGGCTGTGTCAGTTGATTTGGGCTTGAGCAGGACTTGGTCGGCCGTGTCAGTAGACTTGGGCTTAAGCACAACTTGGTCGGTCATGTTGGCAGACTTGGACTTGAGCAGAACTTGGTTAGACATGTCAGTAGACTCAGGTTTGAGTAGAACAGGGTCGGCCATGTCAGTAGACTTAGGCTTGAGCAGGACTTGGTCGGTCATGTCAGTAGACTTAGACGTAAGCAGGGCTTGGTTGTCCATGTTAACAGACACTTGGAACAGTAACTAGGCTTGGGAGGTTACCTCGTTGACCTCTAGCAGGAAATTGATCTTATACTGGAGTTCTGGAGCTGAGACCCCCTCATGGGCCTCAGGTTTAAACTGGAGCTCTGAGTTTGACATGCTGACCTGTGGCTGGGTCTCTGGTGTGGAAACTTCCTTGTAGGTTTCAGGCTTGGGCTCTGAGGTTGCCAGGTTAACTTCAGGCTGGCGCTCCGGAGTTGAGACCTCCTCATAGGTCTCAGGTTGGGGCTCTGAGGTTGCCAGATTAACCTCTGGCTGAAGCTCAGTCGGTGAGACCACCTCATGGGTCTCAGGTTGGAGCTTGGATTCTGAGGTCGCCACATTTACCTCTGGCTGGAGCTTAGGTGCTGAAACCTCTTGGTAAGTCTCACACTGGTGCTCTCAGGTTGCCAGGTTAACCTCAGGCTGGAGCTTGACGCTGAGACCTCCTTTTAGCTCTCTTGCTGGAACTCTGGTGTAGAGCCTCCCTGTTGACCTGTCTACCTGGAGCTCGGCAGGGAAACCCACCTCATGGGTCTCAGGTTCGAACTCTGAAGTCACCAGGTTTACCTCAGGCTGAGACCTCCCCGTAGGTTTAATGCTGCGGCTCTGAGGCTGCCATGTGAACCTCTGGCTGGGGCTCAGTGGGTGAGACCTCCTCGTGGGTCTCAGGTTTGAGCTCTGGTTCTGAGATCGTTACGTTGACTTCTGACTGTAGTTTCATATGGGCTTTTCTGTGTAGATGCTTGTGCTGATGCCAGCTGTTCTTGAAGCATTCCTTGGAGCAGAAAAAAGCTTCCTGGAGACCCAGCTTTTTGCAGAACCTGAAGCGGATTGGTGGAGACTGCCCTGTCAATCCCCTCATAATAGAGGTTGAATGGCAGGTCAGCCTGTGGCTGTCCATTGACTCTCCACCCCAGTAAATCCAGACCATAAAGCTGCCCTGGCTGTGTGAACTCCATAAAAAGTTCAGAAAACTGAGTGACATCATGGAGGGCAGAGGACCCAGTACTCACCAGCTGCTCTGCCCAGTCACGGGCTGGACTGCAAAACATGGACACCAAGAACCCAGTCCACTGTCTCTTAGTAGGCTTGGGATATGCCAGGCTGCAGAAATATTCCTGGCAGCTAAAGAGGAACTCCAGCGGGTAGCTCCCCAATCCCACTGTCTCTGGCGGACGTTTGGCGGCGTACCTTTGGGGGAACTGCACGGGTGAAAAATGTGGCCAGTAATCCGAGTGTTTCCCAAGGAGGTACTGTCCTGCCACTTCCATGGTTCCTGTAGTGTATCTCTCTTGTCCTCGTGCTGCATCCATGGTTAGGCGAAATATTCTGTCATGTATCGTGACGTACAGAGATAGGGACGGATGTTATCGCAGTTAGGAACAGTTTTATTTAGAGACACAGGCAGGTAAATCCACAAACGTAATCCAGGAACATGCAAAGGTCAGGCGATCGGCAAACAGGCATAAACGGGGAAAGGCAGGAAGCTAGGTCAAGGTCACAGAAAACAGGGTCGATACACAAAACATGAAACATAAACTATAGTGAGGAACTGGGAGCGGGAACTTGTAATGACTGATGGCTGAGACCAATTCAGACACACGTGAAACAATAACCAATGACAGAACAGGGAGGAGACATAACAGAAACAAACAAAATGCACATCATGAAATGTCATGATTGTCAACACATAGGAAAAAGCAGGTGCTTGCTCACCTTGCTCAGCAGCGCGCTCACATGCTAAAACTGCTGCATGTCCAGGTGGTGCTCCAAAAACAATGTAGGCGTTTATAGATAATTGGAGTAGTATTGAGTGCAAAGCTGGCCTGGTAGGGTGGGCTGGTAACCATCCCACTCATATGGTGCTGCTCTCATTTCTTGCCGCATAACACAGTCTCAGAACAGGCCTAGTTAATCTGTGACAATCCAGAGCCAAGGCCAGGGAGCAGACAAGCAGGCTAAACCGACCGTCACCAGCTGCACTGAGTCATCACCTAGGTCCACAATATCCAGACTGTGTCTGTTCCCAAAAACATCAATGTAGAAACACTCAGAATGTTTGATTTAGTAACCTAATTAACATAAATTATATAATACTGAATGCACCTTTGATCTGAAGCTAGCACTGTTAAATATGTTAGCAATGTTAAATTACGTCTAAAGCACTTATTGTTAATTAAACCGTTACTGATCAGGAGTTTAATATAATGTGTTTTAAAAAAATATGGATTAAACCTTATGAGTACTGTAATGATCAGCTTTGATGTCATGTGGGGTGAAGGGGCATGGTCGCTGCCCTGTTCTCCTTCTCTGTGACCTCCATATTGTCTGCACACATGCGGGCCCATGTTAATGTACCATCTTTGGGATTTTTACTCAGTTAGTACACACTCGCTAGCCACACTAACCAAGATAATCAGACTTCCCAACAGACACGGGGACAAGGCTCTAATATCTAATAGGCTCACTGAGCTGTTACATCCACAGACACCTACTGTTCATTCAGCCCATCTCCCTGGACTAACGCTTCGTTTATCTGACACTCAGTTCTTCCTTGAGTTGACAAGGTTATTTGGAAAGGAGCCCTGGAAGTGGTATTTTGCCACGCAGCCTCAGCTACTCTCATGGGAGCATTTCTCTGATCTCTTTCAACAGGCCTGTGGACTAGGTAGAGAAAATCTGGAGAGGGATTTTGGACAGAGTTCAGACTTCAAATGAGCCACTCCGCACTTTTGTAGCTCACCTAGTGACTGAGTTCAAGCAACTAAAGCAACTGCCCTCTGAGCGAGAAAAGATTGAAGTAATCTGCCAGCATGTCTCTGATCAGTATAGACTAGCCCTTCATGCTGTCACACCTACAATGTTACCAGAGCTACTTCTGAGCTACGTGCTACATTAGGGCCTATTTCTTCTAGTAGAGCCCCCACTGCCCGACACCTCCGCGCCAGGCCCTGCACTGAAACAAATGTTTGACTCCAGAAGTCACCACACACAATTGTGGGAACTGTAGAAACAATAGGCAGGGTGGTAGTGCTGAACCTACCGGAGGGGTAGCTGTAGTTTCTAAGATAGGCCAGGAGACCCCAGGTACTTTTGAGGTCACTAAAGGTAAGAGTGGTGCTCAGTCTCATAGGTATCAAAGGTCTCATGAGGGTAAGCAAATAACAGAGTCAGGGACCAGTGCACAACAGACAGTGAGTTCACAATGTTAATTTGCTGCAAAACAGCCCAAAGAGGTCAAAGAATACTCCACTGACAGTAGTGGTGTTCATCAATCAGGTTTCACTAAAGGAAACCCTGGATTCAGGTGCATACACTTCAGCAGTCCATGCAGTCACCCTTCTTAAATGCTAGATACAAGGAGATGTCAATCCTCTTTGGATTTTTTCCCAGCTTGAGTTGGCGGACTCAATGCACCCCATCTGGTGTTGTATGGCTAACTGTTCAACTACTGGAGCAACCGTTTACTCATAGCTTTGCGGTGATTCCAGACCTGTCTTGTCCCATTCTCTTAGGGACAGATTTTATGATTCAGGCCGATGTCCACATCCACCCAGCCACAGGAAGCATTAAATTGGGAGATAATGCCACCTCATCGCCAGATCTATGCTTGCTGGAGTTTGATAATTTGGAGGGCCATGTAGCTTCCTTCAAGTTTAAGGATGTCGTGAATGATCTTGGTCCAGAGGTTGAACAAGCAGCACTGCCTTCAGCGGACAAGAAAAAACTGGCACACCTATTGGGAGACTTTGTTAATCTTTTTGAGGCTATGCTGGGTGTACTTCATTGGTTGAGTACACAATAGAGACTGGGACAGCAAAGCCAGTGTGTCTACTTCCCTACAGTGCTTCACCTGCAAAAAGAAAGATTATCTAGGAGCATGTTTCCAGAATGTTGGAGGATTGCATTATTGAGCCCGCTTCAGTGCTCTGGGCCTCTCCAATTGTGATGGTCAAAAAGCCAGGCGCAGATCCAACATTTTGTGTAGACTTTAGGAAAGTGAACAAATATACAGTGAGGGAGTCCTACCCACTTCCAAGAGTGGATGACTCTCTGGATTTTTTGGCATTGGATATGAAGCTATGTCTTTTGGGTTATCAAATGCACCTGTCATTTCAAAGATTGATTAATACTGTATTGCCAAGGCTCACCCACAAATGCTGTATCTGGATGACATTGTGGTCACCTCACCAACCTTTGACTGGCAACCCTTGGTGCTGCATTGACCCAGACTTGTAAGGATGGCTTGGAGAGGGCCGTTGCTTTTGCAAGCCATTGAAGAATTAAATTTAGCCTATTACCCAAAGACATTTAGAATTTAATCTAGAAACAGATACTCCCATTCAATTGGAGAAAGAAAAAAATAAGACACCAGCCGTGAGTTAGGAAAAGCAAGGGTCCATGTTTATTCGTTCCGTTCCACTGCCCGAGGTTCACACAGTTGAGGGGCTCAAAAGTGATCCCCAAAAACCAGAGCTAATGCTCTTCTATTTATACAGTTTTCTTAGGTCAGGATGACCCAGACACCAATGTGTTTTACCAATACGTTTTAAAAAGAGCTTATCAAGATTACCATTATGTTCAAAACATAGCTTATCACAAACACCAGTATGGTCAAGACAAAGCTTATCACAGATACCAGTATGTTTTTAAAAACAATTATTTGGGCTCTGGAACATTTCCGTCCATACATGGAGGGCTCTGGTGTCACAGTGGTGAAGGACAACAACAGCTTGAGGTGGTTGATGACAAGGCCCTCCTCCTCAGGACATCTTGCTCGATGGTGCTTGCAGCTGCAGGACTTTGACTTTGAGGTGAATGGGATGGCAACGACCTTGGGGTCGTCTATTAAATCACTGTGTTTCGCCAAATCGAACATTTCTTCAGCCTGTCCCTTGAGCACTGTTTGGCAGGAAATGGCTTTGATATCGCCAGTCGCCAAATGTTGCCCTGATGTTTTTTCCTTAAGCTGTGTAATCCATTTCTCTCCCCCTTCACACATGTTTGGTAGATGCGGGATCAAACCAGTAAGGTCCATGAAACTCCAGGGTGCATAATATAGGGCTTTTCCTTTGACCATGCGATGCATCTGACCTGAGGGTGGCCCCACCTGATTAAGGCTAGGCTCCGACTGGGAGTGGGAATGCGCTAAGCACGGAGCCGCTGTGATACTGCATTGGAACCTTACTGGGGCCTAAGTCCTGCCCCGTAGTGTTCTAGTTTCACTTGACTCCGTCTTCTTTTGGTGGGTGGTCCTAGGGTCCTCCTTTTTCTTCATCGTCTCTGTCAGTCTCCTCACTCTCAGTCCCCTCATGTTCATCCAGACCCATATCTGAACTCACTTCCTTCTTCATCTGCTGGTGGCATGGCCTTATTCAGGCTCTTTTCATGTTTTCCTACTGACTTGTTCTGTGCTTTTGGCCTCTGTAATTTTGATTCTCCCAAACGGGACTTGTGCACATACTTACTTTTCACACCCTTTGCCATTTGGTATGCTTGACCTGCAAGATTTTTCACTTCATTAATTTTACCCACACCATATGATATCCCGTTCTCCAGCTGTCGAATTCTATCCTCCAAACCCTTTTCCTCATCAATAGTATATGGGGTGAGCACCACATCCCCTTTCATGTGGACCACCCGCCCCTCATTGTCTCTCAGCTCCTTTTTTCCTGATTCTCCTGTGTGTGTAGCCTATCATGCTCTGTTTTCACCCTCATGCTCTCTCTCACTCCTACGACCTTCTTGATATTCACTGGTTCAGTGCTCCTTTTGGACCTGTATTTCTTCAAGTTTCTTGTCTTTTTTGTTGTGCACCATTGGCTGTGACCCTGGCCTCGGGGTGCTAGTGCTGGTGGGAAACGCCCCGTGTTCCGGCCACCTTGGAGTCCAGTTCATCATGTACTCCTGTAGTTCCCTGTCCCTCTCTTGGGTGCCTACATGTGGGAGGTCCAGCTGCAGGCTTCCGCTCTTGTCCGGAGTTTCATCCTTGTGTCCGGCAGCTCCGTCTTCCATTTTGATAGATTCTCCATCCTCCCGCATGGGATGCCTCATTCTTTGGTATCCGGTGAATGCTCCCTGAATGTCCATCTCGGTTTCCTACCATTCATCTTCTCTGTCCTCCAGCTCGTGCATCATGTATAGCCCTTCAGGTGGGGCACTTCTAACCCGAGGGCGATACTGTGGGTTATATGGGGCAGGGGGTTGGATTCCTTCGGCCCCTCCCGTGGTGGCGCTGTTCCCACCATGTCTGTCTTTGTTTCCGCCTCTGCTCTTTCCTTCTGAATGGATGCTTAATGTCTTTCTCATCTGTACTTTGTTGGCTAATCACCCTCTCTATTGGTCTCACTCCATTACACTTGGCCATAACTCTGCTTCAGGTTGTGTCTCACACCTCTCAGCCTTTAGAGTCCTCTGCATATGCCCTTCTCCTCTAAATCCCTTCACAGATATCCCTTGCAGCCAAATGTTCTCCTCCTACCTTGTCGATCCGGACTGCTCAGACTTATCTCGTACAGATTTATGCCTGGTTTCCCCTTCCGTCCCTACTCGCCCAGTTGCCCTAAGGACTCACATACTGTACATTCAGTGTACAGACATATTAATGCCGACATGCTTTTCATATGACTATTCACTTAATCCTGTGGTTATTACGTCTATATTCTGAGTGATTCTTACAGCTTCATACAATGGACAAACTGGCAATTCTTACATGTCTACATTTTTCTTGGACATAATATTTAAAACAATTAATTTTTACCCAATTTTGGGGCCTTTACTTCTTTCATTTATCATACAACAAGTAAAAAAGAAAAAAAAACATTATATACTTATTATTATTGTTTGGGGCCTTTAACTAAACACCACATTCATTATTTATGGAATATATAAAAGGTCCACATGGACTGACTCACTTATTTCTCGACAATGGCCAGAAAGAAAAAAACAAACAATGTTATTATTTTATATCCCCCCTCCAGTCTCTCTTTCTCCTGGATCACACGATCTAAGAACATTTTAAACATTCCTATAGCAGTTTTTTTTTGTAATTAAAATTATAATACCCACAGTCCCGCCCGACTCATAAAAGTCTGTACCAGATTTAGAACTTTAAGACTAAACTGAAATCTCACACAAAGTTCACCCATTACAATCTGAAGAGCACACACATACCCTTCTGTGTTTTTTTTTTCTTTTTTTCTCACACAGAAGCCTATGCAGATAAGCACTTGTGATTTGGCCACAGAGAGTTAAACAGCTTTGCTATTAAGTTATTAACTGTTAGCTGATCAATTTCACTGTTGTTCAGGCAAAAAAAAAAGTTGATATACCTGAGCAGCAGAAGCAACGTGGTACAAACCACAAACTGTGATGCCATAAAAGTTCTCTCCAGACTGTAAAAAAAAACAAACTGATTGATAACTTTTACAGAAATATGTGTAATATTTCTTTATATATTGAGTCACCTTGTCTTTACTGTGTAGTTTGAATGTTGATGAATAAAGGATTATAAAAGGAGAGAAGAGAGAAAAAAACAACAAAAACAAAACAAAAAAAAATCACTCTCTGTGTTTTGATGCACGTTACGGCATTCAATTATTCACACTCTTAGTATAAATCTGTACTAACCTCTAAACAAATATAAGACTTTTTTAGGTGAACCACACAGACAGTTTTGCAAAACATCATCATCATAAAACTTGTGTCTAACACTGAGCAGCGTCCCCTGAGCGGACACTATTATATTATTTTTCTTTTTCTCTTCTTTATAAATATCTGTCTCACATTATACAAATATAACTTGAAACTACATTTAGATAAAACAATCGTAACATCTGTGACTAGCTTATAGTTCACTAGTATTATCCACCGTTAGCCTTGTTTATGTTTCACTAGCATTAGCTCCGCTAGCTTTGCTTCCGTTTCACTAGCATTACAAGCCTTGTTTATTTCCCACGTTTACCACCCTACGTTTAATATGTCTACTGTTTCCTCTGTTCTGAGTGCAGATGAGGACTCGCTTGAGCTGCACACAGTGCTGATGGAGCTGGAGGAGGTGGAGAAGCAGATTCGCGGCCTACTCAACAGGCAGGCCCAGCTGCTAGAGCGAAAAACCACGCTGGAAGCCTTCAAGGTAAGCACGCAGCATGTTATCAGCACTCCCAAGCCTTCCATGCTGTGTGTTTCTCTGTGTAGGGACCGTGCACCTAGGGTGAGGACTTTCCCAGCCATGGTCTCCGTCAAGCCGGCGCTGACACACCACGGACCTTGGGTGACTGAGCGGCGAAAGGTGAGGGCCTCTACACCACTGGTGTTCGAGAACCGCTTCGCCCCTCTCAGTCAGACCAGACCAAACACCGTGATCGTCGGGGACTCCATCGTACGGAATGTCCGCGTCGCTTCAGCCAAAGGTAAAATGCACACACACTGTTTCTCTGGTGCTCGTGTCCTTGATGTCTCTGTGCAGGTATCCAGGATCCTGAAGAAGGACGAGTGCATTGGAGCGGTTGTGCTGCATGAGGGGGCGAACGACATCAGGCTGATGCAGACAGAGACTCTGAAGAGGGACTTCGCCACCCTGATCGAAATTGTTCGAGGCAGCGCACCCACCGCGAAGATCGTCGTCTCAGGACCTCTTCCCACCTACAGACGGGGAGCTGAAAGGTTCAGTAGACTTTTGGCTTTAAATGACTGGCTAGTTTCTTGGTGTAATGAACAGAATCTAGTCTTTTCTAATAACTGGAATTTGTCCAGTTAACTGGAGCGTCCTAGGTTGTTCCGTCCGGATGGCCTGCATTCCAACCTCCTCGGAGCGGAACTGCTGTTGGACAACATCGCCAAGGCGCTCCACTCCAAGTGACTGCCTACCGTAAGTACATCCTCCAACAACAATAACAACTCTAATCATAAACATTATTCAATACATAGTCCAAAACCCATAACACATACTATAGAGACTGTGTCTGTTCCCCGAGCTTTACCAAAACAGAAAAAATCAAAAAGTCTGTTTTAGCAAGTTAATTAACATAAAATTAAATCATAGTGAATGTAAATCCAGCATCTCTAATCTGAAGTTAGGATTATTAAACATTAGATTTCTTGCGTCTAAGGCTGTTATTGTTAATGAAACTATTACTGATCAGGAATGTAATTTAATGTGTTTAACAGAAACTTGGATTAAGCCAAACGAGTATATAGCATTAAA
>JAFFST010055127.1:12602-26826 GCA_022414735.1 Noturus placidus | reverse complement strand
TTTTGAAATTCTTTATACAAAAATAACTTATGTAGCCACAAAAAATATACCAATTACTCTAATTATCATCTACAGACCCCCAGGGCCATATACTGAATTCCTTAGGGAATTTGCAGACTTTATCTCGAACCTGGTTGTTTCTGTAGATAAGGCATTAATCGTCTGTGATTTTAAAATTCATTTTGACAATCCAGAAGATCCTCTGAGAATCGCGGTTGTATCTATCTTAGATTCAGTAGGGGTTAAGCAGAACGTAATTGGACCGACCCATAATGGTGGTCACACTCTTGACCTCATACTAACATATGGACTAAATATAGAAAATCCTGAAATTCGTCCCCAGTCTGAAGTTGTCTCAGATCATTATCTTATCTCGTTTACAATTCATATTGATCATTATATTTCCACCTCACCTCGCTACCGTGTAAAACGTACCTTCACACCAGCTACTGCAACGAGCTTCATGAATAGTCTTTCAGAAACGTCAATTAAATTAGGATCAGCGTCTGATCCGATAGACCTCGATAATGCGACTATAAGCTTAGAGTCAACTCTCCGCTACACATTAGATAGAGTGGCTCCACTCAAAAGAAAATTAATTAAAGAGAAACTTGCACCGTGGTATAATGATCAAACGCGTATCTTAAAACAAACTAATAGACAATTAAAACGTAAATGGCGCCAAACAAAATTGGTAATATTCCAAACAGCATGGAAGGAGAGTTTACTGAAGTATAAAAAATCTCTTAGTGACGCTAGAAAAATCTATCTCTCCACCTTAATAGAAAATAATACAAACACTTCCAGATTTCTGCGCAACACAGTAGCAAAATTAACTAGGAATAAAACCACTACAGAGAGAAACACTCAAGCATTACATAGTAGTGAAGATTTCATTAGATTCTTCACTGATAAGGTGGACAATATTAGATGTGAAATTCAGGCTAATAAATTAAAACCAGACAGTATTATAACTAGCCCTATAGATAATAATATAGCAATATCAAATCAATGTTTAGTATATTTTACTCCTCTTAGAGAGACTGAACTAGCTTCCATAATCTCTTCAGCCAATTCATCAACCTGCATACTCGATCCTGTACCGACTTCTTTCTTTAAACAGATTTGTCCTGGAATAATTGAACCACTTTTAAATATAATTAATTCTTCCCTTAGTACTGGCTATGTACCTAAATCATTTAAATTTGCAGTTATTAAACCGCTGATTCAAAAACCTGACCTTGACCTTGCTCAACTGTCCCGCTATAGACCGATATCAAATCTCCCTTTCATCTTTAAGATCTTAGAGAAAGTTGTAGCAAAGCAGTTATGCTCGTACTTACATAGGAACAATATTCATGAAGTGTATCAGTCAGGATTTAGACCTCATCATAGCACAGAGACAGCGTTAGTTCAAGTAGTAAATGACCTTCGACTGGCCTCTGATTAGGGTTGTCTCTCGTTACTTGTGTTACTCGACCTTAGTGCAGCTTTTGATACTATAGATCATAGTATTCTCCTTGATAGATTAGAGAATGTTGTTGGCATTAAGGGAACAGTCCTCTCCTGGCTCAGGTCTTATCTTACCGAGTGTTATTAGTTCATAGATGTAAATGGAGATTTCTCCACTCGTAGCAAGGTTAAATTTGGTGTTCCACAAGGTTCTGTCTTAGGCCCACTACTTTTTACTTTATATATGCTACCTCTAGGTCAAATTATTCGTAAACTTGGAATTATCTTCCACTGTTATAAGACATTGACATTAGACATTGGATCCTTATTAACTTCCTCTAACTTAATTCTGATAAAACTGAAGAACTTGTACTAGGAACACGTGTAGCTAGAAGTAATCTTTCTGATCTCACAGTTACTCTGGATGGACTTTCTGTTTCTTCATGTGCATTAGTAAAAGACCTTGGAGTGATTACTGACTGCAGTTGTTACGTAGCGAGACTCAAGACAGGAAGGAGTGACATCTTTATTTGGACGTAAGCTAAGGACATGAAACTGAAACTCTTAACGCTCAACTCAGGATGGTGCATGAAACCCAAAACTTAGAACAGGTCTATGACTTGACACTTGTTTAACTCAGGCATGAAACGTTCATTTAATTCAGGAAAGCACACTCCATTTAACTCAGGCCTAAGCACTCCTTAAAATATGGTAGGAAACACTAATCTAACTTAGGCATGGCATGAACACTCAACTATGGTATGGCATGAGCACAACTATGGCATGGCATGACCACTCAACTATGGCATGGCATGACCACTCAACTATGGCATGACATGAACACTTAACTACGGCATGACATAAAGACTCAACTATGGCAGGACATGACTACACAACTTGCTTGGCGTTGCTTTGCTGCAACTCTTTAGCTTTGTCTCTCTTAGTCCAGTTCTGATTCATGTGGGTAGATTCAGTTTACTGTGGTGCAAGTTAATGCCACGCGATGTGCGCAGCAACAGGAGGCCTTTAAATAACCAGTCAACATTCTCTTAATTGCCGACAGCTGGTAACACTTTACACAGTCGTAGCGTCCATGCGCATCTCCAGCACGTGCGCGCTCTCAAGCTGCTCTTTCACGTTATTGCCATAGCGCCCTCTGCTGGCAAGATCGTAACACCAGTCTATCATTTGATACTCATGTAGATAATATTACTAGGATAGTCTTCTTTCATCTCAGAAATATTTCTAAGATAAGAAATATAATGTCACTACATGATTCAGAAATTTTAGTTCATGCTTTCATCACCTCTCGGTTGGATTATTGTAATGCCTTCAGTGAGTTAGTCCAGAATGCAACTGCTAGAGTTCTTACTAGAAGCATAAGACATGCCCACATCACCCCGATCTTATCCAAACTGCATTGGCTCCCAGTGAAATCTCACATTGATTATAAAATACTATTATTAACCTATAAAGCACTAAATGGTCTCGTGCCACAGAACCATAGCGACCTTTTGGTCTTTTATGATCCACCACACCTACTTCCATCAAAAGGTGCAGGTTATTTGTTGGTACCTGTAATAGTGAAGGCTACAGCAGGGGGAAGAGCTTTCACTTATAGAGCTCCACAGTTATGGAACAGTCTTGTGATTAGTGTTCGGGACTCAGACACAGTCTCAGTTTTTAAGTCTAGGATTAACACGTATTTGTTTACTCAAGACTTTTGTGGATAGTTTTTTTTCTTAGGTGAAGGAGCAAATCTAGAGGATCACAGGTACAGAGTGTTGTGGTGAACTGGGATGTTTGGATGCTGTCATTCCCCCACCCCCCACTGTCACACCTTCTCCCAGCTGGTTTAGGTAAAGGAGCAGATCTAGAGAGCTCAACCTTATGTCCCAGGAAGCCTTCATGTTTGTGCTCTGGCTCTACCTTTTAGTTATGATATCATAGTTAGTCTTGCCGGAGTCCCTGCTTTCAATCACGCAAAGTAATTTGTCCTTAACTATTACAGGACAATAAGCATACCTAATAATCTCTCTCTCTCTCTCTCTCTCTCTCTCTCTCTCTCTCTCTCTCTCTCTCTCTCACACATGATCCTCCTGAGTTGCCAGTGTTCCTGACCCCTTCTGCTTTCTTGACCTGCCTGACGCATCCTGATGTCCTACTTCTGGGTGGAGTTCTCATCAGTTAGAGGTCACATGCTGCTGCTGAGGATGTCCCCACATGGTGCAGAATAAAGATCACTGAGATTACTGAGGATGGTTCCACTTAAACACCATAAAGATGTTTTGGACCTCAGTTCATATGAACAGTTAGGCTAAGAGAGCTTTAGCACTAAAATGACCACAAACAGTTCTGCACTCGAGTCTCCATCAGTGATCAGTGGAGAAGTTCAACAAAACAGACTTCCTGTAGAAACGTTAATGAACTTCCTGCTTTCCCAACTGCACTATCTGAGCATGTAGTATTAGCACATTTATATAAGGCGTGTATTTATTTATTTATAATCACACAATCTGTTGTGACCCAGATGAGGATGGGTTCCCTTCTGAGTCTGGTTCCTCTCAAGGTTTCTTCCTCTTAAAACATCTTAGGTAGTTTTTCCTTGTCACTGTCTCCACTCAGTTGCTTGCTCAGTGGGGAGAAATTCGCACCTTTAATATCTGTATATTGTGTTTATATTCCTGTAAAGCTCCTTTGAGACAATGTCTATTGTAAAAAGCGCTATACAAATAAAACTGAATTGAACTGAATTGAATCTCAGAGTTTTTCCTTAAATAGGGCAGGTATGTTTAGTCATTTTCATGGAGGTGTTTAGGATTGCTTTTTTTCTGACTTATTTTCCTCTTAGATCTGTTCACCAAGCATGACCCTACAGTGAGCTTGGTAAACTCCCAAAATACTGGCAGCACTTCACCATGACAAGGTCTCGATCCACAAAGCAGCTTTACAGAAATCCAGTTCTGGCAGTACACCAGTGTAATATCTTATCCTAGGCTAATGTCAAGTAATGACATCAGACTTTTGTACACTTTGGAACACACACACACACACACACACACACACACACACACACACAAATGTGATGATGCTGTGGCTGTGCAGGACCAAGCAACTGACTCTCTCTCTATCTCTCTCTCTGCATATCTAAACCTTATTGAGTTTGTAAAATGATTCTACTGCATTACTTAGAGAGAGAAACAAAGTGAGAGAGAGAGAGAGAGAGAGAGAGAGAGAAGATGAATATGTGTTGGTAATTGTGATAAATTATTTGCTGTGTGTGTGTGTGTGTGTGTGTGTGTGTGTGTGTGTGTGAGAGTGATAGTTTCATATTCATGGTGTATGAAAGCTCTCAGATGGATGTGTCTGTAGTTCAGCTGTTTATTTGTCATCAATCCCACAATGCACTTCTGCTGTAATTGTTTAGCCCGAGGGCAGTTGAGGTGAGGTGGTGGGTGGGGGTGGTGGTTGGGCAGGGGGTGGTTAATGGCTGGATTGGGGCTGTAAGTGGGATAAATGACAGTAGGAGATATTAGTGGTGTGCATGTGCAGCTTGGTTTATACTTATTTATTCACCTTTTCACTCCTCTCTCATCTCTCATTTTCCTCTTTATCCTCTTCTTTTCTCCTTTCACTTCCCCTCCCCTCATGTTTCCCCTGATTCATCTCTTCGACTCTCTCTCCTCCTCATTCTCTTTTTTCTTCTCTCCTCCATATTCCACGTCCTCTCTCTCCTCTTTTTCTCTCCATCACCCATCTGTTCGTCCTCTCTTCCACCACATGTTGTTCACCCCATTTCTCTCTGCTGGCTCTTCTACCATACAGAGCATATCACTGGTGTGTGAGTGTGTTGTGTACTGTTGTGTGTGATGTGTAGTGGTGTCGCATAGGGCGTAGAGGGGCACCAATACTTTGTGCAGAGTAACAGATGGACTACACACTCTCACACACACATACACACACTGTATAAAGTGACCCGTGTGGTGGGTGAAATCTCATACCTGTGTGTGTTTATTCAGAATGTAAAACTGCTCTGTGTTTAAACAAGTCAGGAAACTTTCACACAGTTCTTTACTTCAGACGAGCTCCACTTTTCTCCTGACTCTTCTCTCTCTTGCACTCTTTTGACGTGAACTTAAACACACCCTTCTACACACAATGGAATCATTCTGGATTTAGTCTTCAGAAAACCTTCATCAAGTGTAGACATAATCATAACCCCGCTCCACTTCTGAGATGATCACTTCGTCTCCTTCACTGAACCTCCCCTGCATCTTTCCTTCCTCCCTTGCTTCCACCATTCCACAGTCCTACCACACCCTGATTTCTTCTCTACCTATTGTATCAGCTATGAACACTTTCCTCTAACCCTTTGTTAATCCATGGACCTTTTCTCTTCTCTAACGTCTGAACCTGGGAACTCTTTTCAACCTACTCTTCTCATGCCGCTCTTTTCTGATGTGACAGCTGCTAAAACATTCTTTACAAGAGAAAGATGGAAGCATCTGCATCTGATCCACACAAACTCCACATCATTTTTTCTTCACTTCTTACTCTCTGCCTCTCCCTTCACCCTCCTCCCTGATTGCTAGATGTGAGAATCTTTCCTTCCTACTCCAATTACTATACCACACAATCACTGTTCCCCCTTCTCTTCATTTTCTCCTCTTTCTACAGAAGAGATCCTGCAGATGATCTTGTCCAGCAATACCACCACCTGCCAGATGGATCCTATCCCTTACACAATGCTGCAGACCATCTCACAAGACCTCCTCCCCTTCATCACTTCCATTATAAAGGACTCCATTACATGACATTACATGGAGGAGATCCACACCTTCTATGCAGACTCTCCACTAGTGGATCCTCTTCCGTTCTCCTTCCATGTCTACTCTCTCACTAAGTTCATATACTCAGTATCAGCTCTCCCAGCAGTTTCCTACCTTAAAGCATTTATCCCAGCATGCTGTGGAACATGCTCCTTTCCCCTGGCTTCCTTTGACTGGACCCACCATCAATCAAGGTTCAAGGAAGATATGCATCAAGACTCCTGCACCCAGGTTGTGTAATGACCTCCCTCTGGCTGCAGATCAGCTGAGTCACTGGCTTCAAATGAAGACTAAAGACCTTCTTCTTCCCCAAGCTCTTAAAGGAATGCCAATTTAAAATCGCTTGACTTGTGTGTTTTCATTTCTTGCTGTATGAACGATCAGGCTTTTAGATTGATGGTACTCATAATCCATGACATAGTGAACAAGTATGAAGAAGTTTCTGATAGAGACACAAAACACTTCTACAAGTCTCTCTGGATAATGGCATCTGCTAAATGCTGTAAATGTGAATGTAATTAATGTGAGTAAATTACAGAAGCATTGTTGTAAATGATCAGGACGAGGCGTGAGAAGCAGTGAAGGGGTAATTCTGTCTCCTCAGAACTGAGTGCTGGAGTTAAAACCATGTGGATCTGTGTCTTCTGACATCTTAATTACTGAATGGAGAAGGTGAGCACAGAGCTGTTATTCCTCACACCAACACTTGTTCGTCTTCTTCTTCTCCTCCTCCTGCTTCTGGTTGCTGTCTTTCCTCCTGAATACCATTTTTTATCATCAAAATTTTCATTCCTCAGTTGGAAGGTGAGCTCAGAATAAACAGATAACCTGTTTGGCTAATAAGAATATATAAAATGGAGGTCCTGTTTCTCAGGCAATCTCCATTTCTGTGAAAGAGCATTGACCAGTCACTGCAGTAGAGTTAACGTGGCTCATATTTCAATGTTTCCAGCATGTTAGCCAGGAAGTAAAGTCTCCAACAACAGGATACAGCCATGCCCAGGAGCAAACCCCACTGATGCTTATTACCTTATATACATTTTGCTGCTAAGTGTGTGAAATGACATTAATAATTAAAGCTACTTTAATCTTCCCTTTTAGCAGCTTTAATCAGGATGTATTTAAATCTCGCCCCTGTTTTACACTCTGTGGTGCTGATTGAAAATTTATCCTCATCTCAAATACAGTCACCTTTAACCTTCCATGCAAAAATAAATAAACACACAATCTAACAAGCTTCAGCGTTGTCTAGTTTGCACTTCTGATAGGCTGTCTGTAAATGTTGAGTTTTATAATAAAATCAGTATGGATAAAATATCCATGCTGTTAGAGTTCATTAGCGAGGCTAAGCTTATCCTGTGCTTTATTTAGTGAAGTGTTTAATGAATGCTATGCTAACAGCAGGGGGTCAGTGTGGAGTGCATTAACATCTCTTCGACACTGTGTGTGTGTCTGTGAGGTATGCATTACACTGAGAGGGACTGAGATGAAGCTTTTTAACTGATTACTGCGTTGGCAATTAGTGTTAGCCGCTGATGCTAAAGAAGTAAAGGGCAATAAAACCATCTGTGTGCAGGATTCCATTAAGCCGAGTGCTACGACACACACACACACACACACACACACACACACACACACACACACACACACACACTCTCTCTCTCTCTCTCTCTCTTTCTCTCTCGGCTGTAGATAAATCAGTTGGCATTAGGAGGAGGAGAGGATGGTACTTTTCAAACAGTTGGGTCGGAAGTGAAAAATTCATATCAGAGGTCAAATCTGACTTGTTTAGTTTGACTGTAGTTACAGGCATACTGTGCGCCGTGTAGAGCAGGACATGAGCTTCTTTTACCAACCTGAAGTGGATTATTTTCCTATACCAGCGTATAGGAAGTTTACTATACCACAGCAATCTGGCAATGATTACAATGTTATATTTATTAAAAAACCACATCTTACATAGTTACATTTTATGTTGTGGAACGTTGGTGGAACAAGTCACTTCCTGTTCTCACTTACAGTCAGGTCCAGAAATGATCAAATTTATAGTTATTTTAGCTTTCATTGGGGTTGAAATTAAATAATGGGTATGGGTACAAAGTGCAGACTTTAACTTAAGGGATTTACATCCATATCGGGTGAAGGCTGTAGGGATTACAGAACTCCCGTTTTAAGGGCCCAACAATAACCAGATGAACACAATTATAAATGATAGTCATTTTTAAAACTTGGTTGCAAATCCTTTTGAAAATTTTCTAAGGGAGGCATGGCAGCTTAGTGGGTAGCACATTAGCCTTGTACCTCAAGGGTTGGGCGTTCGATTTCCGTCCCCTCTCTGAGTATGTTCCAAATTGTCTGGTGTGTATGTGTGGTTGTGCCCTGTGATGGATTAGCAATTTCTAATTGTTGAAAATGTCTGTAAAGAAATTAAACAAATATATTTCAGATTTTTGTTGTGACATTATCTATTTTACAGATGCTTTTATCTGAAATCACTTACACCTTAGAGAGACAGTTCAGTCTAAACACAGAGCTGAGTGCTTTGGTGGGTTAGGGTCTTATTCAAGAACTCAGAGGTGGATCTTTGACAATCCGGGGATTTTAACTCATAAACTTACATACTATTATCTCAGAACCTAAACCATTGAGACACCCTAACCTGGATTTCCAGGAGCAAGATTTGACCCTGGAAAAAAAAACACAGGGTCCTGAAAATACTGGGGTCTGTAAATTAAGAACTTTCTGGACCATGGAAACATGGGTTCAAGGAATATACAATTCTGCCAATAGAGGACCTTCTGGGAATATAGGACCATGGAAACATGGTGGATGGAATATAGGTCTTTTTGGAAAAAGAAGATCCAAGGCATAGAGGGAATATAGAATTCTGGGAATGTAATAATTGGGAAATATATGTTTCTGGGATTATAGAGTTCTGGAATATATACAGAAACCTGGTAAAATAGTTCTAGGAATAGTTCAATGAAAAGAAGAAGATTATTGGAATAGAGGACCATGGGAATACAGAGTTCTGGAAACAACCTTAACCCTAATATAATTCTCAGGATTGCAGATCCAGTCCTTATTGGTGTAATTCAGTTGGAAGGTTTTGCTGCTTGTGTGATTTATTGTTATGTCCAGATCGTTAGGAAGATAAAAACACTGATCTTTGGATAATTTTAAATGTATTCCTGCTCTGATCATCTGTAGATTTCTGTGTGTGGTGAGTGATTTAGATTTACATATTGACTAATCCATAATGAGAACATTACACTGTGTGTTTAGTTTACAACCCCAATTCCAAAAAAAAGTTGGGATGTGGTGTAATGTAAATAAAAACAGAATGCAATGATTTTAAAATATCTTAAACCCATTTTATTCACAATAGAACATAGAAAACATATCAAATGTTTAAACTGAGGAAATGTACAATTATAAGAAAAAAATAAGGTAAGTATGAAGTTTATGGCCGTAGCACATCTCAACAAAGTTGGGACGAGGCAAAAAAAGGCTGGAAAAGTAAGTGTTAGTAAAAAGAAACAGCTGGAGGTTAATTGGGAACAGGTCAGTAAGATGATTGGGTATAAAAAGAGGATCTTAGAGAGGCAGAGTCTTTCAGAAATAAAGATGGACAGATGTTCACCATTTTGTGAAAAACTGCATCTACATTTTGTGGAATAATTTCAGAATAATGTTCATCAATGTAAAATGCAAAGACTATGGATATCTCATAATATACAGTACATTATATCATCAAAAGATCCTGAGAATCTGAAGAAATCTCTGTGTGCAACGGAGGAAGGTGAATATCAATATTGCATACCCGTGATCTTCTGGCCCCCAGGCAGCACTGCATTAAAATCAGGCGTGATTCTGTAATGGAAATTAAATTTACATTTACATTTATTCATTTAGCAGATGCTTTTATCCAAAGTGACTTACAAGTGAGGAAATACAAGCAAAGCGGTATATCAAGCAGAGAACAATACAAATAGTGCTACCATATAATATTTATTATTGAGTTTTAGAGAAGCATAGTGTACAAAGTATAGGTGTAAGAGCCAGTGCAAGTTTTTTTATTTTTAAAAAACAATTATGTGGGGTTTGCATGTAAGGGTTTAGTTGACTGTAGGTGGGTCTTTAGTTGTTTTGTGAAGATGGTGACAGATTCTGTGGTCTACAGGATGCCGGTGGAAAGAGATGAAGATGGGTGTGACGTGGGTTGTTTGGGGCTGGTTGAAGACCAGGCATGCCGCTGCATTCTGAATCATCTAAAGGGGTTTGATGGAGCTGCTGGTTGGCCCAA
Organism: Noturus placidus; assembly: GCA_022414735.1. Taxonomy (NCBI): domain Eukaryota; kingdom Metazoa; phylum Chordata; class Actinopteri; order Siluriformes; family Ictaluridae; genus Noturus; species Noturus placidus. Next base: position 16,239 of record JAFFST010055127.1, on the reverse strand, counting down.
GAGTAGTGCATTGCAATAGTCCAGTTTTGAGAACAAGAACCTGGACTAGTATCTGTGTAGCCTGTTTGGTGAGATAGGGTCTGATTTTCTTGAGGTTGTACAGGATGAACCTACAGTACTGTGCAGTTGTTGAGATGTGGTCTAGCTGTCATCAAAAGTCACCCCAAGGTTTCTGGCCGTCCTGGTTGGCTTGTGTGTGGTTGAGCCGAACTGTACAGTGAGGCTGTGGTTGATTGAGGGGCAGGCTGGGATGATGAAATGCTCAGTTTTTGCCAAGTTTAGCTTAAGGTTGTGTTCCTCATCCAGTTTGAGATGTCAGACAACCAAGAAGAGATACATGCTGAGACAGATGGATCATCAGGCTGGAAGGACTAATAGAACTGGGTGTCAAAGAGAAGTGCCATACAGAGATTACAGAGACAAATGTGTCTTAAAACCACTCCTGGCTGGCTCGCCATTTGTGGTGTCTAAAATTTAGCCTATTACCCAAATTTACCCAAAGACACTTAGAAATTATTCTAGGAAGAAATACTCACATATTCAATTGCAGACTGAAGAACAAATAAGACAACAGGCCAGTAGGTGAGGAAAAAAGCAAGGGTCCATTTTATTTGTTCCGTTCAACCCATGGGAATTCACACGAATGAGAGCTCTCAGTCATGATTCCCCCAAAAAACCTGATCTAAAGCTCTTCTATTTATACTCCCTTTATCGGGACTTTACCATAGAACACAACAAGCCCCTTATTGCAATCCCATAGTTTTAAGATCTAGCTGGTTTGATTTTCCATAACATAAACAATCTCAATTTCATAACAAACCGAGGCCTTAATCACGTGAGTGCGCTTTGACCCAGTTCTTTCGGTATCTTTGGTTTATTTATTTAATTGCTCTACCTTTCTGTTTTAAATATGGTTATACCAATTCCATACTTTATGATATCCATATATTATCTTTATAATATTTTATATTCTTATTACTATTCTTAATGTTTTAATTTTCCTACTGTATGTGTGTGTTTCCATGTTTATGCACATTTGTCCTTGAGTGTGTTGACACATTTACACAGATGGATGATGTCACTTTCTCTTCTTTGGGTTCTGAACTGAACCTTATATGCTGGTCATGCTTGGTCAGTTTGTCTGTGACCTTTGTGTTTATTTTATGTTTATTTTATATACATGATCAGCATAGCAATGATATGAAAAGCCATGAGACGTAATCACAGGCCCCAGAGATGTAGTATAAATAGAAAATAGGAGTGAACCCAGAAATGACCCTTGGGGAACCCCATATGTGAGTTGCTGAGATTCAGAAATACCTCCCTTCCACAATTCCTTGAAGGATCTGTCTAAGAGATAGGATTCCACCCAACGCAGAGCCGTTAAAATGATGCCTAGGCCAGAGAGACTTGAGAGAGAGTTGACCGGAGGATCTGATGATTCACAGCATCGAAAGCAGCAGAGAGCTTGAGTATGATGCAGAGCAGTCTCCGTGGAGTGATTGCTTTTGAAGCCAGACTGCTCGGTGTCCTGGAGATTGTTCTGGGTGAGAAAAATAGACAGTTTATTTAAAATGGCTCTTTCAAGTGTTTTGGAAAGAAAAGGGAGGAGGGAAACAGGTCTGTAGTTGTCAACTACAGCAGGGTTAAGTGATGGTTTTTTAAACAGTGGGGTAACCCCGGGCCTGCTTAAATGAGGTAGGGTATGTGCCAGTAGAGAGGGATGTGTTAAAAATGTGTGTGAGTGCAGGTAACAGTGCGGGAGAGATGGACTGAAGAAGGTGAGAAGGGATAGGGTCAAGAGGACAGGTTGTGGGATGACTAGAGAGGAGGAGTTTTGAGACATCAGTCTCTGAGAGAGGGGAGAAGGAGGACAGTTGGGAGTTATGCCATTTCCTTCAGCTGCCCTTAGCTTGGCCCAGTTGTTACACAGAACTTCTGAGAGCCAAGGGCTAGGGGGTGATGTGCGAGCGGGTCTAGAGGTTATGGGGCAGATGTTGTTAAGAGAAGATGTGAGAGTGGAACATAGCATGTCAGTTACATTGTTTAATCCTTGTGAGGAGATTTGGATATTAGAGGGAAGTGACTATGGAGGAGAAGTGTGAGGGTGAGTGTGATTGAAGATTGCGACGAAATGAGATAGAGGGTGGAGACAGTGAGTGGGTGAAAGGAGAGAAATATAAAACTGGCGCACGATATGGGAGAAGTTGAAGTTGAACGCTATGGCAGCGGGTGTGGCAGTGTTCTCAGTATGGATCCAGGTCTCAGTCAGAGCCAGAACACTGAGGTTGGAGTGGGTTGGAAAGGCAGGAATGAAATCTCCCTTGTTGACAGTAGATTGGCAGTTCCAAAGCCCTATTGAGAATGTGAAGGAATCTGTATAGGCCACATACAGAGAGCATACTGTAGGTTGTCTAAGTTGCATACTTTTATAGGAGTGTGCTGTGGTCTGCGCGTGTGATAAATAACAGAGATAAACTGATGACACATGTTAGTTTGTAAACAGATAACTAGCATGAGAAAAAGAGAGAAGGAAAAGATGGAGAGATGGAGAAAAAGATGGTTATCAGTGTGAGTGGTGTCTTGTTGGTGTCCTTGCTCGGTGGACTTGTGCTGGTAGACTCACAGGGTTTTACACAAGTTCGGTTTTCACAAGAGTTTGGACTTCACATGACGAGGGCTGACACTTCTGCCTCAGCATTTCCTAGTTCTTAAGTACTAGTGCTTAGTGAGAGTGCTTCACAGGTGAGCACGCCTCTTTAATTTGCCAAACAAAGTCTAATAGCATGAATGAGCAACTCACTGCATGGTCTCAGAAACACCTCCAGAACTCATTGTCTATGAATACAGTTCGCCGTGCCATCCACAAACGCTGGTTAAAGCTTCATCATGCAAAGAAGAAGCCATATGTGAACATGGTCCAGAAATGCCGCTGTTTTCTCTGGGCCAAAGCTCGTTTAAAATGGACTGAGACAGAGTGGAAAACTGTTCTGTGGTCAGATGAATCTAAATTTGAAATTCTTTTAGGAAACCATGGATGCCGCATTCTCTAAACTAAAGAGGAGTAAAGAGGAGAGGGACCATCTGGCTTTTTATCAGTGCTCAGTTCAAAAGCCTGCATCTCTGATGGTGTAGGGGTGCAATAGAGCCTATGGAAAGGCACCATCAATGCTGAAAACTTTATAGAACTTTTACAGCAACATCTGCTTCCATCCAGATTCCATCCCATCTTTACTTCCGAGAGACTCCGCCTCTCTAAGATACTCTTTTTAAAACCAATCATCTTATTGACCTGATGCCAATGAATGAATGAATGAATGAATAAATAAATAAATAAATAATGCCCATGCAGGGACTCTGAAAATTGCACAGTTTGAGACCACGGAGACACCATGTACCTGTAGAGTATCAGTGCATGTGTGTGTTCAGAGTGGTTATGACTTTTGGGAAACTGTTCTTGAATCTGCTTGTCCTTGATCTGATGCATCTGTAACGTCTCCCTCAGGGTAGCAGATTGAACAGTTTAGAGCCAGGGTGAGAGCGGTCCTTAATGATGGTTTTTCCTCTGCTGAGGCAACGTGAGGTGTAAATATCCATGAGGGAGGGGAGAGGGCAGCCAATGATCTTCTGTGCTGCT
>JAFFST010055126.1:96768-112240 GCA_022414735.1 Noturus placidus | reverse complement strand
TCCATGTCTTCGCCATTTGTGGATAATGGCTCTCACTGTGGTTCGCTGGATTCCCAAAGCTTTGGAAATGGCTTTATAACCCTTTCCAGACTGATAGATCTCAATTACTTTCTCTCTCAATTGTTCCTGAATTTCTTTGGGTCTCGGCATGATGTGTAGCTTTTAAGGATCTTCTGGTGGACCTTACTGTGTCAAGCAGCTCCTATTTAAGTGATGCCTTGATTGTGAACAGGTGTGGCAATAATCAGGCCTAGAGAAATTGAACTCAGGTGTGGACAACCACAGTTATAGTATGTTTTAACAAGGGGGGCAATCACTTTTTCACACAGGGCCATGATGGTTTGGATTTTTTTTCACCTTTAATAATAAACACCTTCATTTACAAATTGCATTTTGTGTTTACTTGTGTTGTCCTTGACTATTGTTTAAATTGGTTTGATGTTCAGAAACACTTAAGTGTGACAAACATGCAAAGGAACAGGAAATGAGGAAGGGGCAAACACTTTTTCACACCACTGTATATATATATAAAAATAATGCATCTGCTTGATATGGACATTCTCAAGCTGTTCCCCAGAGCTGAGTATCTGCACGAACATGCCCTGGTAAATGTATAAGCATTCAATGATAACATCATGATGAAATTCTGCTTGGATTCTTACTCTCTGTACAGTACATCAAGTTGCGGCTTGGTAGCTGTAGACTCCCAGAACTTACAGTGGTGCTTGAAAGTTTGTGAACCCTTTAGAATTTCCTGTAAATATATATGCACAGGATATGACCTAAAACATTATCAAATTTTCACACTAAAAGTCCTAAATGTAAACAAAGAGAACCCTATTAAATAAATGAGACAAAAATATTATACCTGGCCACTTATTTATTGAGGAAAATGATACAATATTACATATCTGTGAGTGGGAAAAAAAAGTATGTGAGCCTCTAGGATTAGCAGGTAATTTGAAGGTGAAATTAAAGTCAGGTGTTTTCAATCAATGGGACAAGGTGTGAGTGAGCACTCGGGTTTTATTTAAAGAACAGGGAGTCTGATCTTCACAACATGTTTGTGGAAATGTATCATGGCACGAACAAAAGGAGATTTCTAAGGACCTCGGGCAGATTGTCTTTAAATGGGGTAATTTCAAGACCATTGTTACCCTCCCCAGGAGTGGTGGTCCAACAAAGATCACTCCAAGAGCACGATGTGTAATAGTCCACACGCTCACAAAGGAACCCAGGGTAACTTCTATGCACCTAAAGGTGTCTCACATATTGGCTAATGTTTACAGTCCACCATCAGGAGAACACTGAACAACAATGGTGTAGATGGCAGGGTTGCAAGGAGAAAACCAACGCTCTCCAAAAAAGAACATTGCTGACCTTTTGCAGTTTGCTAAAGATCATGAGGACAAACCAGAAGGCTATTGGAAAATGATTTGTAGATAGAGGAGTCCAAAAAATAAATTTTTGGTTTAAATGAAAAGCATTATGTTTGGAGAAAGGAAAACACTGCACTCCAACATAAGAACCTCATCTCATCTGTGAAACATGGTGGTGGTAGTATCATGGTTTAGGCCTGCTTTGCTGCATCAGTGCCAGGACGGCTTGCCAAAACAATGAATTCTAAATTATACCAGCGAATTCTAAAAGAAAAGGTCAGGACATTTGTCCATGAACTGAATCTCAAGAGAAAGTGGGTGTTCCTTTTAATACGATTTTACTTTACATTCCGCCTGTGTCACCTGTCTCTATCTTGTAAGCACCAAAATCAATAATTACGCTCTGAAATGATGATATGATTGACAGCACATTATATCAAAGCTGCACACGGTCAGTTTGGGCAGCTGTGGCTCAGTCGGTAGAGCGGGTTGTCCACTAATCCACTAATCGTAGGGTTGGTGGTTCGAATCCCGGCCTGGGTGATCCCATGCCGAAGTGTCCTTGGGCAAGACACTGAACCCTAAGTTGCCCCCAATGGCAAGGTATGGCAGCTCTGCTACCATTGGTGTGTGAGTGTGCTCTCATTTGTAAGTCGCTTGTAAATGTGAAATGTAAAAAATGTTATTTCTGTAAAGCTGCTTTGAGGCAATGTACCATTGTAAAAAGCGCTATATAAATTATTATTATTAATTAAATTAGTTTACTTGCTATTACATTTTTCTACCACCAGAAGTTCTTGCATACACATGTTCAGCATTGTGAGGACATATACACACATCCTCAGACAAGAAAAACTTGATCAATCCCATTCAATGCAAAGAAATGCGTGTATGCACTGCTCTGTCGTCAACCTCAAGCACCTTGCTTAAGGCAAGCAGCTAAAATGCCTCTCAAATAGCCACACTGACGAGGAGAATCCAGTATATTCATTTACTTGAAGGCAGCTGAAGTCGGGTAAAACTGAGAAAGAATCAACATGAGTCACACTCTAGACACATAATTAACTCAAATACTTACAAACGAACTGAAATGACCATTGATTCAAATAAACTGATACGAAACATAAGCATTGTGTATAATGACATCTACAGAAAGGGATCAGTTATATCACCAAATAACAATGAAATTAGAAAAGATTAAATGCTCTGTATTCACGAGAGATTAGCAGACAGTACATCCATCTCCTAAATGCACGTTAAAATTCACACAAACTTCACAAATACTTGGCAATACTGAAAGATAACCCATAGAAAAGACTTCCTACATACCAACCGTGCTATCTAAAGCCAATTTCTAGAAGATGTTTAAAGATAGAACAGAGAGAAGATTGCCATGCCTCCACTGGCACCTGCATGAACCAGGCACACAATGATGACATCATCAACTAAGAACTAAGTCACGTTACTCAAACTGCGTGTAGATCAAAGTCAATAGGTGGCACCAATGTACAAGTACAGAATACCAAAACACAACGTCTATAGGACAATGCATGCACAGTTTATGCATGGTTGATAAACGAGGCCCCTGGTATTGTCTCCATTTACATTACTTTACATTTATTCATTTAACAGACGCTTTTATCCAAAGCGACTTACAAATGAGACACACTCACACACCAATGGTAGCAGAGCTGCATGCAAGGTGCTAGCTTGCCATCAGGGGCAACTTAGGGTTCAGTGTCTTGCCCAAGGACACTTCAGCATGGGATCACCCGGGCCGGGATTCGAACCACCAACCCTACGATTAGTTGATTAGTGGACAACCCGCTCTACCGACTGAGCCACAGCCGCCCATGGAGCCGTCTCCATCCCTTGTGTTGTCATTTGTGTGTCTCCTGATTGTATTTTTGTTGCCTCTCTGCTCTTCTGAGCAAATCGCTCTGCTACCTGCTCCTCTGAGGACATTGCTCCACCTCCATGCTCTGCTAAGGATGATACGGATTTCAGTAGCGGGATAGTGAGGTAATGGACCTCGCACATATTCGATTGGTCCGTAATTATTATCTCTACAGTAGTAATTACCAGTGTTACTGGATGGAGTTTTTAAAATAACGGCATGACCCACACGATGGGTTAAAGTCGTCCCTCCTTAAGTCAAGTTCAATTGTAACCTCATTATCCTGCAATCTACAGATACAGTGTACATAGCCTAATACTGCTCAAATCACTGAGCCTATGGGCCTGAAGACCTTAATCCACCCCTATGTGCGGGTCAGTTCAGGAACATGATTCATCCATCTATCCATCTATTTTCTGTAGTGCTTATCCTTCATGGTCGTGGGGATCCTGGAGCTTATCCAGGGAGCATCGGGCACAAGGCAGGGTACATTCCATCGCAGGGCACCATCACACACACATTCACACACCCATTCACACACCCATTCATACATTACGTACACTTTGACATGCCAATTAGCCTACCGTGCATGTCCTTGGACTTGGGGAGGAAAGCGGAGTACCCGGAGGAAACCCCCACAGCACAGAGGAGAACACACAAACTCCACACACAAACACACACGGGGCAGTGGTGGGAATCGAACCCTTAACCCTGTAGGTGTAAGGCGAACCATTAATCCCTAATGAGCAAGTATGAAGCAAGGAAGGCGAGGAAAAACTCACTGAGACGATACGAGGAAGCAGACTCAAAAGGGACCCATTCCTCATCTGGATATTAATGAATAGTGCAATTAAAATCAATTCCCGTTCTATAACTGTGTACTACATGGTCAGAAAGTGCAACTGTGTAAACAGTAAAAAGTGTGAACCAGCCATCTGCTTAACCGCAACACATTTCCTAACTTCTGATACGATAATAATGCAAACAGTGACGAAGCAGGAGTCCCCCCATCCCATCCTCTCTTCCCTCCTTCCTTCCCTCCCTCCCTCCCTCCCTTTCCACCATAAAGCCTCTCCCACCAGACCCATCACTAAAATAAGGCATCTGCTGGTGAGTGGAGGAATCAATATGGTTCACCGCAGCACAGTTTCTCCTCCCTCGGTTGAGAGAGATCTGAGCGGCTGCTCCATGCGCACATGAACTGAACCGAGGCTGAAGAAAGGAACAAGCCTTGCTTCTCACAGCTGTGTGTCTGAGCAGGAGTGATGCACGCGCTAAAAAGATGAAATGCTTCTCCCGGTACCTGCCTTACCTCTTCCGACCTCCGAGCAGCATCCTTTCTTCCAGCTGTCACACTGAAGGTAAACAACTCAAGAACTATACAAATCTGTACGGCTTGCTCGCTGTGTATCCCGTCCCCCTGTGTGTAGCCTATGTAAGAGGTTTGTATGTGTGCAGAGCAAGCTAGCTGTGTTTTTGTCCATATTATATTAGGGTACAGCCTCTAAACAAGTATAAGAAAGCAAGCTTTATCAGCAATGAGATCATTACATGGTGATGTATAAACTCCAGCATCCTCATTACATTACTAATGTCCTGTCATGTGGTGCTGACCAAGCACACACACACACACACACACACACACACACACACACACACTATCACACACTATCACAATGTAGTATGGAAATAAACACACAGATAGGCAGATAAATAGTAATGAAGTAAACATATCCACAGTGTGTTATTAGGGTTAAGTAGTTTTAACCGTATTACACTCACTCTCAGCTGGGGACATTCTGACATATTCATGTGAAGTGCTCTCAGTTTTCCTCCAATCTGAAGCAGATCCAGTTTGGTTTCAGTTTAAATTAAGGGTGGGCGATATGTCAAAAATTATCATATGATTCTCAAAGGCATTTCTACAATGCACAATATGTATTATGATATATACAGTACGTATGCTCACCAACTGCCAGCAGTACTGCATAAAAAAAAACCCCTGTTATAAATAGTAATAATAATAATAATAATAGGGGCGCACGGTGGCTTAGATAGCACGTCCGCCTCACACCTCCAGGGTCCGGGGTTCGAGTCCCGCCAGGGCCATGAGTGTGCGGAGTGCATGCTCTCACCGTGCGTCAGGGGCCCCCCGGGCACTCTGGCCTTCCCCCGCCCCAGTCCAAAGACATGCATGGTAGGCTGATTGGTGTTTCCAAAGTGTCCGTAGTGTATGAATGAGTGTGTATGTGATTCTGCCCTGCGATGGACTGGCACCCCATCCAGGGTGTACCCCTTGCTGTGCCCGATGCTCCCTGGGATAGTCTCCAGGTTCCCCGTGACCCTGATAAAGGAGCAAGCGGTAGAGGATGGACAGATGGATAATAATAATAATGCTTTTGTGTATTATTAATAAACTATTTTGTCTTTTTTTCATTTGAATGTTTGTTGAAAATACACTAATTTAATTAGAAAAAAAAATTCTTAATTTTTTAAAATGTATATATAATTTTTAACATTTGACCATTTTAAAGATTAAGTTCAAAGTGGTTAGGACTTTCTAACCCTCTAGGGTTGGGTGTTTGGAGTCTGCATGCTCTCCCCGTGTGTCGGGGGTTTCCTCCGGGTACTCCGGTTTCCTCCACCAGTCCAAAGACATGCATGGTAGGCTGACTGGCATGTCCAAAGTGTCCGTAGTGTATGAATGTGTGTGTGAATGTGAATGTGATTGTGCCCTGTGATGGACTGGCACCCTGTCCAGGGTGTACTTCTTCTTATGCCCGATGCTCCCTGGGATAGACTCCAGGTTTCCTGTGACCTTATAGTATAAGTGGTATAGAAGATGGATTAATGGATGTTCACAATATTCATGATATCTCAGAAAAGCATATAGTGACATCAAATATCGTTATTATCTCATAACGCCCAGCCCTAATTTTAAATCTCTGCTCCATGCTGAAAGATCTGTTGATGTTCATTGTCAGGAATGAGCCTGTCCCCGACTTCCGTACTAGGCTGGCTGAAACGTTAAGGCCATTAACAAAATTAATAACTGCACAAATGAGGTTCTGCGACCTTGCTGAAAGAGTATATCGCTAAACGGACGTTTCATTCAATCATTTGCCTATCCCAGGAACACTACGAGGAACTCAATCAGGATAGCATGCCAGTCCATTTCAGAGCACCCACATATATTCACACACTCATTCACCTTTTAGTCCAGTTGAACATAGCCAATCCACCTACTGACATGTTTTTTAGACAGTGGGAGCAGAACCCAGAGGAAACCCATGTGCACACTTCTCACACACAGGATCCTGAGCTCAGGATTGATTCATGGAGCCTGGAGTTGTGTGGCAGCAACATGTCCCACTGCACCACATTGCTGTCCCATATGTTACAGTTGTCCCAGCTGTTAATCATTAAATCAGGATAGCCATTTTGTAACCATTTGTATAAATTATATAATAAGCAACATAGACTGTATAGTGAGTTATGGATAGGATGCCAGGTGTTTTTTTTATACACTGTTTGAGCAAGAGCAAGGTGATATTTTTGAGAAGCTGCTTGGTTGTGTCCACTAGATACTAGATTTATTCATTTATATTTTATAAACTTTGATGAAATATGATAGATGGTCAATCAGTCAACACCGTCTGACCAAAAAGATTCACCACAACGCTGTGTTATAAAGATAATTAAGTTATAGTTTTAATTTTTAATGACCAGCTGAGTTTTTTTTTTTAATTTTATTTTACAAAGTCAGAGAATATTTGTTACTTCCCTCCTCATGTAGTGACGAGCTTGGAGGTTAATGGTTGTTTTGTGGTATAAATTATGATAAAAAACAGAATGTTGGGATAAATGCGAGTCAGAGCATGTGCTAAACATGTGTGGTCTCTGTAAACAATGCCACCAGGATTCCTACTGGTTCAGAGAGCGAGTTAGGATGTGGCCAGTTACTTGCAATGTTAGCATTTAGATTGTACCCAGTGTTACGACTGTTACTGTAGATTTACATCTTTAAATGAGCTCTCACAAGCCTTAGTCACATTACAGCAAATTTAATTTCCTCGATTTCTGGATGTCTGGATGTTTTTTTCTCTGGATGTTATTTTACTATAAAAAATATTGAGTTCTGTGAAGAGAGCTTTCATTTTATTTTATTTACTGTATATAGACCATATCGAGAAGGTATAGCACACTGTATAGCAATTAGGCTAGGATTATTTGATTATTTTTTTCATTGTTTAATTTTATTTTGAGGCGCACAGTGGCTTAGCGGTTAGCATGCACGTTTTCTTGGCTTTTCCCGGGCTGTAGGCCTGTCAACCTCCGTCTTCTGCTCAGACACGATCGATCAGCTCATTAAGGTTTCGGTTTCATTGATGCCAGCCTGCTGTCTGGAAGCTATAGGCTTTAAGGGATGAGAGTGGGTAGGCTGGTTTTCTCCAAGCCTAGGAAAAGTTCTGTAGGAACATAATAGAGATAATAAAGCCATGCAATGTGGTTATTGTTGACCATTTGTCTCTCCTTGCCAGGCGGGGTGAGAGAGAGAGAGAGAGAGAGAGAGAGAGAGAGAGAGAGACAGAGAGACAGAGAAAGAGAGAGAGAGAGAGAGAGACAGAGAGAGTGAGGAGAGAGAGAGAGAGACAGAGAAAAAGAGAGAGAGAGACAGAGAGAGAGTGAGGAGAGAGAGAGAGACAGAGAAAAAGAGAGAGAGACAGAGAGAGAGAGTGAGGAGAGTGAGAGAGAGAGACAGAGAAAGAGAGAGAGAGAGAGAGAGACAGAGAAAGAGAGAGAGAGAGACAGACAGAGAGAGAGAGAGAGAGAGAGAGAGAGAAATCAGGGAATAGTTCATAAGGTTTTGTGTAGCTCAGGCTGATAGTAGGCTTTGATTCAATTTCTGGGAAGAAAGAGAGACAGAGATAAAGTAGAGGAAGTCAACTAAACACTGATTATTGGACAGACAGGATCATGTTCAGAGCAGAACACAGAGACAGGGACTGAAGGTACTATGGGTTATATTTCAGGTGAAATGAGAATTCGGAGGGTTGAAATAGAAGCTGGTGAATTCAGTTGGTCAACCGGGTTTTGAATTCTGGTCATCCATAGGAGTTTGGAGCGGTAGTGGAAGCAGGATGCAATGTCGGGAAATGTGGTGGGGCTGGACGAAGCAGGAAGTAACTGGCATCTGGCAGGTGAAGGCATGATCCTACAGACACAGGGAGAAGACAGGATAAGCAATGTTATAACTAGACACAGGGAAACTAGAGCACAAACACAAGTGCATGGGGAAAATGAGCATGAATGAAACACGAGTTAGTCTGGCGGTTACTGAGCTGAGAGCCAGAACGATCTGACTACAAATGGCTGGAAAACCAGGGTTGATATACTCTGTGAGGTGGATGAATGGATTGATAGCAGGTGAAATTTCTGGAACAGTGGGAGAGCTCTTCCCAGCCACATACACACACACACACACACACACACACACACGTAAACATGAAAAGATATACACAGGGAAACAGAATGGAAACAGATAACCAGCCACAGTCATGGCAGTACCTACAATCCCCCCTACTTCTTTGGGGGGAACTGACGGGAAACCGCCTCAGGAACAGGGCCCAGTGTGTTTGACGGGAGGTAAGGCGTTTGGTTGTTTGGATTTAAGCAAGGTTTTTCTCTCTTGTTCGAGACGGGAGATTGTACATGCGATCGGTGAGTAGGGTGGCACCCGGGAGCAAGTCAATGGTGCAATCATATTCTACAAAGGTACTCCAAAATGTGTACATATCCTTCTGCATTAATGGCGCTCCAACAGATGTGTAAGTTACCCATGCCATGGGCATTGACACACCCCCATACCATGACAGACCCTGGCTTATGGACCTGACACTGATAACAGCTTGGATGGTCCTTTTCCTCTTTGGCACAGAGAACACGACGACTGTTTTGTCCAAAAACTATTTGAAATGACGACTCGTCGGACCACAAAACACGATTCCACTGTGCTACTGTCCATCTCAGATGAGACCGAGGCCCAGAGAACTCGGCAGCGCTTCTGGACAGTGTTGACGTATCACTTCTGCTGTGCATAGTAAATCCTTAACTTGTATCTGTGGATGCAGCGGCGAATGGTGTCGAATGACAAAGTTTTATTGCAGTATTCCCGAGCACATGTCAGGATATCCATTACAGACACATGACGGTTTTTAAGACAGTGCCGTCTGATGGATCAGAGATCACGCGCGTTCAGACGTGGTTTTCGGCCTCGCCCTTTACACATCGAGATTTGACCGGATTCCTTGAATCTTTTAATTATATTGTGCACTGAAGAAGATGAAATTCCCAAAATCCTCCTGATATGTCTTTGGGGAATGCTGTTCTCAAAGTGATTATTCGCCGACACATCTGTTGGCAGATTTCCAAGCCTCGACCCGGCCTCACTCTTGAAGGACTAGTCTTTTTTCGGAGGCTCCTTGTATACTATGATTAGACGGCATTTTTTAAGGGAATGACTGTTTATAGCTACTATAACATACGTGAACTCACTTGTTTTGTGGTTGTTCGAGATTCAATGTAACTTTAAATGGATTGCGCCAAGCTGCTATAGTAAAAATAACCAACACGCTTAGCCACATTACCCCATCCCTTCTGATTCTATATAATGAGTGCATTCATAAAAAAGTAGGTTCTGTTGGGTTCCCCTGATTTTTCCTTTTCAGAAAGTGTTCAAAGTAGAGAATCTTTAAAAAAAATAGTAGAACCTTCAATCATCATTAGAACTCCTGTGGAACTTTAGTCGTGTTTTTGCTAGATACTTCCTTACTCTTAGTCGTTTTACCTATAGCAACAGTATTTTTATTTAAAGAAGTTTGGCTTATCTACCCGCCAGTCTTATGGTGTTGCCTCGATAAACGAAAGAAACAGGGTCAAAACTTCTCCAGAATGGTCTTCACTCAGAAGTAAAAGCCTGGTAACATCAGTAGTGATTAGCTAGGGGTGATGCTTCACAGCGAATAGAGAGAGAGTCTGCCAGCAGAGGGAGACGGAGCACGCAGTACATTTGTGCTCCAAAATTTACTGTAAGGCTTGGGCTTGTGTGATATAATAATAATAATATTGTCGGTGCCACAATATCCTGTGATGTTTATCGTCGATTATATTACATCACAGACCTGCCAGCTGTTATGCATTTCGCTTACGAGCTCTGCAAGAATTATGGATTGTGCTAGTGTAAAGGGGCACTACAGCACGGGCATTGTAGTTTGGGGTAGGGATCGGCGCTGTGAGTGTTTGCATGAGCAGCACAGAAACAGGGTCTCTTCCTGCAACAATGAGAACAGCGTCTTGATGATGAGTCTGGTGTTGAGTGACATTGTCCGTGTCTGCCTGATGTGGAATATAAACAGCACTGACTATGACTGAAGTAAATTCCCACAGAAGGTAGAAAGGGTGACCTTTAGTGGTAAGACCTCCAGGTTGGGTGTGCAGGAGTGCGTCAATCCTTTGTAAAATACTAATATACTGTCTATCACTTTTATTTACTCTGAGGTATGTATTTTGTTGTACAAATTCCCGCTTAAAAGATAAGGTGTAATGTAAAGTTAAATGTAAAATATTTCCAAGTTTCTTCTGACTTTAGGATTTGTTGCTGACCCTTTAGCAGGGATTTGATTTGTCACTCACTCATCCTATGTGTCATTGGAAAGAGACCACACGCTCATGATCTCATCACATAGGGTATGATGAACCCACCCACCCCCCTTTATCTTATAAATCCATAGTGCTGGCCAGGCTCTGCGAAAATCAGGCACAAACATAAATATGCCAGCGTCCATGGTGTTGCTCTCCATGGTGCTGAAACCTGAAGATTTTCACAATAAGCTGAAGATGATGTTCAATAGGACCTCATAAAAGGAATGACAAAGGATCATTATCTTGATATGGGAAACACAGACAAAGACACCTCTCTAGTAAACAATAATTGATCACACACACACACACACACACACACACACACACCACGCCTTACACAAAACCACACACTTCTAAGCTACTTCTCCATGCTTCACAATGTCTTATTAGGAAGTCAGCCAACTCATCTATTTTGGAAATTGGGGAAAAAATGGGGAGGGGGGGGGCAAAGGTGTGATGAATATAATGCATGCTGTGCGGTTGGAAGAGATAAAAAATGGTATGAGGGGAAAAGATTTTCAAAAATGTGAGCACAATAGACAGGGGCATGGAAGACTGATGAGCTGAATGAAGATTGTATACAGTCACATGAGTGTAAGAAGATAAATGTGTGTCTTTTGTGGGTGCAGATTAAAAGGCATTTTTTTTTTTTTTAATCACAGTGATTGCTCACATGGCAACAAATTGCAAGCTTGAAAAAAAGACTTATAAGCGCTCGTTCTTGCAATGGGCACAGAAAGGATGTACAGTTTATTGTATATTCAATTTCTATGATTTGATTTGTGCTATGACATTATTAAAGCAGCTGCAGTCATGTCCATTTAAATGTCTAACAGGTCAGCATGGGGGCTTTCTCCTAATTTGCATGGACATGATCCTGTCAAAGTGCCCACTGTCCCTGGCCCACCCAATGTCTACAAATCTTTGCATGCACCAGGTTCCCTTGAAGAGTCGAAGGCATCTCACCTGGATTTGCATGTTGAAACACTTCCTAATTTCCATTAAATCACTTGTCTTATTGATTTTAATCCACAATTAACATATACTCAAGTTAGGTACTTTCTATGGAGTTAATACTGTCAAATCATAAATACAGTGATCAGATTGTTATATTATGAGTTGCAAGTATACAGTCTCCTCCTAAAGTATTGGAACATCAAGACCAGTTCTTCTTTTTTTTTTTTTTTTTTTTTTTTTGCTATACACTGAAGACATTTGGGTTTGAGATCAATAGGAATTAAGGGGCGCACGGTGGCTTAGTGTTTAGCACGTTCACCTCACACCTCCAGGGTCCGGGGTTCGAGTCCCGCTGAGGCCATGTGTGTGCTTGCATGCTCTCTCCGTGTGTCGGGGGTTTCCTCCGGTTTCCTCCCGCAGTCCAAAGACATGCATGTTAGGCTGATTGGCGTGTCTAAAGTGTCCGTAGTGTATGAATGTGTGTGTGTGATTGTGCCCTGCGATGGACTGGCACCCTGTCCCTGATGGATGAATGGATGAATGGATTTATGGATGGATGGATGGATGGATGGATGGATGGATGGATGTCTACTCTTGGTTTGAGCCCTTGGTTTCACCTTTGAATAAAAAGGGTAAACCAACATGACGCCCAGAGAGCTGTCTGTGGGAGAAAAGCAAGCCAGTTTGAAGCTGAGAAAAGAGAGGAAATTGATTAGAGATATGATGTAGTGTTGGATGATAGTTATTAGGTAACAAGTGAAGTTTTTTATTTAAAATTTATGACTCAAGACGTCCATGCATGAGGCAGTTGTACAGTTGTCACTAACTAAAGTAGGCTGTTGGATCAATGGCTACTGCAGTCATTATATTCCATAGTGTAATTAGTGTACAGACCTACTATTCCACTCCACTGTTGGTGGGACGTGATCATTTTAAATCTATAATTGTTTTGTGCCTACCGTATTAATTAAGGCCCAATTTGCATCCTGTGACATTGCCATCAGAACCCATTGATCTGCTGTAGCTGGGTAGCAGTGAGTGATGCTAGTGGTGGGGGGTGCTGTGTGCAGCCCACTCGACAGACTACAACACGGACATTCAGACATCAATCAGGATACTGTCTACCCACATAAAGGTCTCCTTGTAGGCAATAGAACATGGACCCAGGTGTGATGTTCTATTGGTGCCACACAAATTCACCCTTCTGCCATCCAGCAGAAGCAGAGATGGAAATTGGAGTCTGGGACTTGGACTCGAGGGGCGCACGGTGTGGTTAGCACGTCCGCCTCACACCTCCAGGGTCTGGGGTTCGAGTCCCGCCAGGGCCATGTGTGTGTGGAGTTTGCATGTTTGCGTGTGTCGGGGGTTTCCTCCGGGTACTCCGGTTTCCTCCCCCAGTCCAAAGACATGCATGTTAGGCTGATTGGCGTGCCTAAAGTGTCCGTAGTGTATGAATGGGTGTGTGAGTGTGTATGTGATTGTGCCCTGTGATGGACTGGCACCCTGTCCAGGGTGTACCCCGCCTTGTGGCCGATGCTCCCTGGGATAGGCTCCAGGTTCCCCGTGACCCTGAAAAGGAGTAAGCGGTTGAAGATGGATGGATGGATGGATGGACTTGGACTCGAGTCACACTTAAGTCGCGAAAAAAGTTGCGACTTCTTTTGGACTTGTGAACTACTGACTCGAGACTTGACTTGGACCTGAAGATAGAGACTTAGGGTTACACTTTGGTTTGGCGTTCCCGGTTACGGTTCTCTCTTTACTACCCCACATGACAGCATCAAACACCAAATTAGTCAGATCTGCTTTGCGCTATAATACTGCAGAATCATTAAAAAAAAGGGAAAAGCATGGATTTCCCCCACAGGCTAAACCTGATAAAATGCAACACAGTTCAGAACTTTTATTTTTGTTTAATTCAATGTTTTGAAACCTTGTCAACAAAATAAAAGTCTATTAACACAGAATGCATGATTTTATGTTCAAACATCACAGGGATCAAATATTGCAGTGGGGAACTTTTTTGTCCTTAAGGTCCTGAGTGTAACTACTTTGTGTACCTAGTTTAAAACAGATTTATGAAATAGTAAAATTCCAATAAAGATACAGACTTTGTGCAAAATTTATGCTGTTTGAACAAAATGATAAACAGGGAGCAGTGGAGGCTTGGCGGTTGAGGCTCATCAGAAGGTCAGGGATTCAAGCCCTAGCATTACATTTACATTTACATTTATTCATTTAGCAGATGCTTTTATCCAAAGCGACGTACAAATGAGACACACTCACACACCAATGGTAGCAGAGCTGCATGCAAGGTGCTAGCTTGCCATCGGGGGCAACTTAGGGTTCAGTGTCTTGCCCAAGGACACTTCAGCATGGGATCACCCGGGCCGGGATTCCAACCACCAACCCTACGATTAGTGGATTAGTGGATTAGTGGACAACCCGCTCTACCGACTGAGCCACGGCCACCCTAGCACTACCAAGCTGCCACTGTTGGGCCCTTGAGCAAGGCCCTTAACCCTCTCTACACCAGGGGGCGCTGTATCATGGCTGACCCTGCACTCTGACCCCAACTTCCTAACATGCTTGGGCATGCGAAGAAACGAATTTCACCGTGCTGTAATGTATACGTGACTAACAAAGACCCATCATTATCAAAAAGACAATAATGCCCATAAGGACTCACAAGGGTTAATAAATACACTCGTCAAACCCAGACACTGAACGTATAGCATTGGACGAGCAAATTGGACTTAACTGGACCACTTGGACATCCATTACTAATAAACCACCAGAGGGTGTAGTATTAAACACAGACAAAACACAAATAATATTCACCTTGCTAAACACACAAACACACACACACACACACACACACACACACACACACACACACACATACCTGGATGGGAAATAATATGGAGGTGCCAGGGGGGCCTCAACAATTTGGTGGGAAAAATAAATTCTCACTCTCAGACAAACACACACACACACACACACACACACACACACACACACACACACACAATCAATTCCTAATGTAATGTAATGTAAAGATGTAAGATGTAATTATTAATAAAAAGGGGATACATTCAGAAGTCTGTATTTTTAATGTGTTTTAAATCTTGTAAAAGGGGGGCCTCGGTCACATGTGAATGCCATTTGGGGGGCCTCGCCCTGGAAAAGTTTGGGAACCATTGACCTATGTCACAATTAAAAAAGTTGTAGATCTGTATACCAGTATACTGACACCCCGCATGCGCGCCCTTCTGATCCTGCGGGAGAGAGGCGTGCGGTAGTGGGCGGAGCCAAAAACGCAGGGTGCGAAGCAGTCACTGCAGTAGCGCGCAGCGCTCTCTCTCTCTCTCTCTCTCTCTCTAACCAGATGCGGCTCGGCCACACATCTGTCTGCAGAATATGGATTTTTACCAAAGCCGCTTCACACCGTTGAGTATTCGTTCCGGTCGTTCTTCACTGCACTGACACACCCAGAAATTGTGACAGCGCGAGCCGATCCTCTCCTCTGCTATTGCCT
>JAFFST010055126.1:49974-72913 GCA_022414735.1 Noturus placidus | reverse complement strand
TGGGTAACAACAGACATTCTTAAAGAGACAATTATTGCTTTAAATGTAATCTGTTTGGCTTTGAAAAGCTTTAGTCCCAGCAGTCTGGATTTGGAGTAGATGAGAGCTCCATCCAGAAGTAGTACCTCCGAGACCGATCATGCAGGTCCGGAGAGCAGAAAGGACCAGGATCTCCAACATCTCCATCAACTCATGTGCAGCTCGGCAGAAAGGAGAGGGGGAGAGAAAAAATTGTTAACACTGGGATTTATCATGATGGAAAGTCTAGTCAGGGTAGGCTAGAGTGAATAAATACGTTTTAAGTCTAGACTTAAACACTGAGACTGTGTCTGAGTCCCGAACACTAAATGGAAGACTGTTCCATAACTGTGGAGCTCTATGAGTGAAAGCTCTTCCCCCTGCTGTAGCCTTCACTATACGCGGTACAGTCAAATAGCCTGCATCTGTGGATCTAAGTGGACGTGGCGGACCATATAAGACCAGAAGATCGCTTAAGTACTGTGGTGCGAGACCTTTTAGTGCTTTATAGGTTAATAATAGTATTTTAAAATCTATGCGAGATTTAACTGGGAGCCAATGCAGTGTGGATAAGATCGGGGTGATGTGGTCATATTTCTTGGTTCTAGTTAGAACTCTAGCAGCTGCATTCTGGACTAACTGGAGTTTCTTTATGTGGATGGATGGATGGAATCAATGGGTGGATGGAATCAATGGATGGATGGGTGGAATCAATGAATGGATGGATGGAATCAATGGATGGATGGATGGATGGATGAATGATGGAATCAATGGATGGATGGATGGAATCAATGGGTGGATGGATGGATGGAAGGAATAAATGGATGGATGGATGGATGGATGGATGGATGGAAGGAATAAATGGGTGGATGGATGGAATCAATGGATGAAATCAATGGGTGGGTGGATGGATGGAAGGAATAAATGGATGGATGAAATCAATGGGTGGATGGATGGATGGATGGATGGATGGAGTCAATGGATGGGTGGATGGTTGGATATTGACTTTGGATGGATATTGGCCAATGCTAATAATGTTACTGTTCCTTCACCCAAACTCTTCAGACATTGTAGATCTAAAACCAGCCAACATGGAAGAACTCACTGAAGTGATCACAGCAGCAGAGTTTCATCCCAACCAGTGCAACACGTTTATCTACAGCAGTAGCAAGGGTTCCATACGACTGTGTGACATGAGAGCAGCTGCACTCTGTGACAACCACTGCAAATGTACGTTTATTCAGCAGCTAAACCTTCCTATTTCTGTATGTCCTCTGACTCACAACGTATTGATTAACCAGAAGTTATTCACACTCCCATTCATGTCTCATTAACGTCGTTCATTTAACACCCTCTAGTCTTTGAGGAACCAGAAGACCCAGTTAATCGCTCCTTCTTCTCTGAGATTATTTCTTCCATCTCCGACGTGAAGTTCAGCCACAGTGGTCGTTATCTAATGACTCGTGACTACCTTACTGTTAAAGTATGGGATCTTAACATGGAGAACAAACCTCTGGAGACCTATCAGGTACTGTGGTGCTTTTTGGTCAGGGAAGCCAAGAAAAGTAGACCCAACACATGCTGCTTCATGTTCATATCATCAACTGCACATTTATTTTCAAACGTAAAGGCTTCAATATTCATGCATTGATTAGATCCTAATATTTACACCCCAAGGAAAAAGGACATGGCTAAAGGCAATTGATTTTTTTCCGTCTTCATATATAAATATACATACATATACATTCCCAAGGGCGTAACCATGGTATGGACATTGGGGGGATCCTACGAACTCTGCGGAAGGGATATGCAGGTGAATGTAACGTTAATGGTCAAAAACTGGAAGTGACGTTAGCCTAGCCTACTTCATGGGTGCGCAAATATCAACAGTTAATTGACATTCTTAAGAACAAACCAAGCCATGGTATGATGCCTTCTATACTAAGATAAGGTCACCTACTATTTAGATATCTAGTTACTTCCTGTCTGAAAAAAAGCTCGTATGTTCTGCTGCACTTTTCTACACTCGGCTGCTGTCTCCATTTCTTACAGACTGAGCGGCTAAAATATATCAACACACTTGCGTTGAGTCTGGGCGAAACGAAGTGTACAACTGGAAAGGGGACACACCTATTTTCCTAAACAAACGGAAATATAGTAAAAAGGAATAGACATAAATAAGTAGAATGAAGAAAAGACAGATCCATTGGCAGGGTTCATTAAAGACTGACATATAGAAAATATTTTGTACTGTATATGGGGGGGACAGATTGGTATTTCCTCAACATTGGGGTGGGGACACGACCCACCCAAAGAATGCATGGTTACACCCATGTACATTCCCATCTGAAACGATTGGAATGGCAATACCAGTTGGGTTTGCGCGCCAAACACAACCGAACACAAACAACCCATCAGTGAGTTAACATTTAAACTGGCTGATGACAGGATTCTTTAATTGTTCTTAATCTGTTTGGGGGGAGGGTGCTCAGGATAATCAGAAGATGCACATCAAACATTCATAAAATTCAGTTATTAGTAGCTAAAGGTATCATGAATTGGTCCCAATCTTAACATTACCTTAACATTTCTGTCCATTTAGACTTGTTCATCGCTATCTTTCTTTTACAGGTCCACGACTACCTGAGAAGTAAACTGTGCTCCCTCTATGAGAACGACTGTATCTTTGACAAGTTTGAATGTGTGTGGAATGGAACAGACAGGTATGTTTATATGAGGATAGTGGCACAATGCAGGGTTTTGTATTATGAACCCTTCAAAAAGTTGTGTGTGTATTCATTGTGAACCCGATACATGTATCAGCGCAGCCAGACATATAATGGTGTACGGTCTACAGTATACTCACGATAATGAGGCTTTTCTGTCATCTACAATCTCTCGTTTAGATTAAGATTAGAGCTGAAACACCAATGAATTATCATTATAATCCATACATTCAGCTGAGGTCATGTCCTCTTGGGTTCCTTTAAATGACCCGTTTTTTATTTATTTAACAAAAAGTAACGCGTCATTCATGTAGGTTTTGTAAGCCCAAGATTGCTTCACAGAAAGTACAGACGGATGACGGTGTAATATAGGTGGACATCATAATCGAGGCTCTCGTGGCTGGCTGCAGTACAATTTTTAAACCCCGCCCATTCCAATGTTAGTGAATGGAAAACAAGCCACACTTAAGTTATAACTTGAATCTCGTCAAAACATTTTTACAATCTCAACTGACATCTGCCTCAAATCCTTTCCTCATAATGAATGCCTTTTACACAATAGGAAATATTTAAGGATCATTTAAAAAGGTGGGGTTGATAAGGTAAGGGAAAATGTCTAGAAGAGTTTCAATAGCGTCCATGCTGTTTGGAGAATTTTTCTTCTTTTTTCCCTCCCGTGTCATCGCATGAAGCAACAGACAGTGGTGCGCATATATTTCAGGATTATTTATAGCGACACTGCTGCTTGGTGTAGCCCACGCAGACCACACACTGTGCACAGGGCAATATAGTCACTTAATTAATTTTAAAAACTTTGAATGAACAACCTCGGTAGCGCGGGTTGTCCACTAATCGTAGGGTTGGTAGTTCGAATCCCGGCCCGGGTGATCCCATGCCGAAGTGTCCTTGGGCAAGACACTGAACCCTAAGTTGCCCCGATGGCAAGCTAGCACCTTGCATGCAGCTCTGCTACCATTGGTGTGTGAGTGTGTCTCATTTGTAAGTCGCTTTGGATAAAAGCGTCTGCTAAATGAATAAACGTATTAAAAGACAAATCTTTCAGGAACATCATACAGATGTTGTAATGCAAGTGAAAGACCCATTTTGTCTGGCAGCAGTACGACCTCCTAGCTTTATACTACGTTCTGGCAGCATCTCCAGCAAACTTTTCTGATCTTTCTGGCAGCTAGAAATCCCAATACGTTAAGTAAATCTCACTCACTTGTAGTGTTCACTTGATCCTGGTCAAAGTTGTTCCCAGGGACCCTTGATGCGAGGTGCGAATACTCCCTAGATAAACAGCACCATGCACACACAGTCACATGCTCATACACACCTAGGGTTAATTTATCGTAACGTGGACATGGGGAGAACATGCACAGAAACTCAAACCCTGGAACCGTGAGCCGTTGGCGTTTCCCAACATGTACATTTACACACACTCGGGAGCTCTCGTAAGATAGCAGGATACGTTCACGAATACGTATTTTCGAAATTTGTTCGAAAAAAATGAAGTACACATATATTCGAAGGTGCTCATTATAAAGCATACACTCGATTCTTTCCCTCTCAGTGTCCTGATGACTGGATCCTACAATAACTTCTTCCGGATGTTTGATCGTAACACCAAGCGCGACGTCACACTGGAGGCATCCAGGGAAAACGGCAAACCTCGAGCAATCCTCAAGCCACGCAAGGTGTGTGTGGGTGGCAAGCGGCGTAAAGACGAGATCAGCATGGACAGCCTAGACTTCGGGAAGAAGATTCTTCACACAGCCTGGCACCCGTCAGAGAACATCATCGCCGTGGCCGCCACCAACAACCTGTACATTTTCCAGGACAAGGTCAACTAGCGCGTGTCGTCTCGAGTTCTCAGTCCCGTGATTCCTCGAGGAAAGCTGCAGGTTTGCTGCTTCTGCTTGCGGATTCGAAGTATTATGTCCGGATGAGCTTTTTTTTTTTGTTTGTTTGCACTGAATTATATGCATAGATGACCGCCGCCTGCTCCGTTTTTAGTTTTCCTCTTCCATTGTAGTTCAAATATGGGCAGCAATGACATTGATGAGTTTGATGCGAAAACCCGAACTGATCACGCTCAGCCCTGGAGTTTCCGCAACTTCTCACCGATTTATTCACCATTTGACTTCATGGAAGCAGATGCATCATTCTGACGCAGGACTACAGTTCGGATAGTGCGGCATCGCACTGGTTTAAGATGGAATTAAAAAAGTTAAAAAAAAACAAACAAAAAAACAACAACAACGATGTAGCAACTTATTGCTTTTGTTGTAATTTTATAAATAAACTCTAAAAGGAAAAAAAAACAACGGGTAATAAAAATCAAATAGGAAGCCATTTTTTCTTTTCTGGTGTCACGTCTTTTTTCCCCATGTCCTCGAAAACTACTCAAGTATGTATTTAAAAAATAAAAACGAAAGAAAGAAAGAAAAGAAAGGAAAAAAAAAAGAAAAAGCCTGAGGCTGCGTTTATTTCCAGTCACCGCTTACAGAAACAGCAACACGTCATAAGCATTCCACTTTAAGAAACATGAAACATCTGCACCATTGGTGGTACATAATTGTGGTACATAATTAATGAAAATGAACACTGCACTGGCTTACACACGCCCGTCCCATGCTGTTTTAGCAGCACCTGGCTAAAAAATATGTATTCTGGGTCGTGAAGAGACGTGGCGGCGTCTACAAACAGCCAAAGATCACGGATTAACGCGAATATTTAAACCGGTTCTAGTCAGTACACCCCCCAGCAGCCAGTAGATGTACATGGTTTGATTAAATACACGCATGTTCTGTGTAATTGCTGTGCTCAGTGCATGATGGATTCCGACTGTTCAGTGCTCGGATGTCGGGATTTAAAAAAAAAAAAAAAATCACTTTGTAGAGCGTCTGGTCGGCTCCGACGCCGTCGGTGGAGGTGGGGGTCCTCGACGGTCCAGATCCTCTATATAGAACATGGTGAGCTTTCGGCGCTCCTCAGGGACACAGTCGAGGACCAGATAACGTTTGTCATTCTGGAGGACCTTCTCGATGTCCTTCAGGTGCTGGTCCGACTCCTGGATCAACCTTCTGGACCTAAGCGAGAAAGCACAAAATGGAGTGAATAGTTCGTTATCGTTTAGGATTTTTCTTTCTTCACAGTTGGAGGGGGAAAAAAAATAAATCATGATGTTTTAGAATTAATTCCACACAATGATAGGCTTTAGAATAATAATAAAAATGTACATTACCTATATGTAATGAACTTTGTCTCTTTTAGAAGCGTTCTGAAGTCAGCTTTGGCGGTGATGTATTTGTCCTTTATGTAATCTTCAAACTCCCTCTGTCTTTTCTATTAAGTAAAGCACAAAAAGTGAGCTTAACGTTGCATTTTTTTCCCCCCCATTCGAAGAGCTCTTTTACTCGACGCGAATGCGTCATGATCACTCACTCGATCACTGCTGGAGAACTTGATGCACCGAGGATCGTCTTTAATGACTTTCTTTACCTCCTTCCATGTGGTGGTCAGTGTGATCTGTAACAGGAGGAAAATAGAAAAATCAGTATCCTATCACCATCACCGACACCTTTATTCACCGGTCAGGACTTGAGCGCCACCTTCAGGAAAAATCAATGTGCGGTCAGTAAGTAAAACACCGGAGAAGATAAAAAAAAAAAATACATAAGGCGATTTTAGAATAATAGTTAAAGTTATCAAAACTCTGGAGTAACACAAACTGGGGCGGCTGTGGCTCAGTCGGTAGAGCGGGTTGTCCACTAATCCACTAATCGTAGGGTTGGGGGTTCGAATCCCGGCCCGGGTGATCCCATGCCGAAGTGTCCTTGGGTAAGACACTGAACCCTAAGTTGCCCCCGATGGCAAGCTAGCACCTTGCATGCAGCTCTGCTACCATTGGTGTGTGAGTGTGTCTCATTTGTAAGTCGCTTTGGATAAAAGCGTCTGCTAAATGAATAAATGTAAACTGAACTATGGGAATTCCAAAATTTAAAAAATCCAAAATAATTTATCTTTAAAAGTAGACGCTCTTTTGGCCTAGATTTTCCAGTTTTCTCGCCCGATTTCTCGAGGAATTTCCCCGAGATGCTTTTTAAACAGGATTAAAGGAGTTCCCGCCTACGCCGGACTCTTATCGTATGCTTTTTGGAATATTTCGCTCCGAGTCGTCCGTTTAAAAATTTTTTTTTTTTTTGTAAATACAACAGTTTTCTAATGAAGGAAACGAATATGTCGGCACGAATATATTTATATCTATGATACCGATTTCAAAACATTTAATCCTACACATTCAGATCGAAAGGCTTTTAAAGATCATGAAACATTTCACCGAGAGTGTATATTATAAACACAAGTTCTATAATAATGCAATCAATTAAAAACAACTTCTATAATAAAGAAACACTTTTCCAACAAACACGTATGTGTGCAATTCTGTTAAAGGCTGTTGATGCTACAAGCAGTAGCAGCACGCCCCTCACCATGGTCGTCTCATCCAACAGCTGCCTGAACTGCTCTTTTTTTCTTTTAGTGAGAACCTCCACATGCTCCTCAAACAACTTCTCCTTCTCGTGGCGCTCCAACAGGGCAGCACATTCCCAGCGATGATCTTTGCGCAGGATGCGCCTTGTATCTGACCAGGAGACGTCGGTGGACTTCACCTATTCACGAGAACATACGTACACGGTCAGAATAAACACGATGGGGAGGTGCTGAGAAAGAGAAGCAGGTACAGACGGGTACACAGAGCTCTGTGGTACGAAATGCAGAGACTAAATTAACCTACTGTATGAAGATTAAAACACAAGAATTATTTGGAATTCGACACCCTGTAATTCTGTACACGGACAACAGTATTACACCGTGACAATTATTTCAATCATAGGGTTACATTGAAGTGTTAATCGTGTTCTACACCAGGTGCTTTGCGTGGGTTTTCCCGCTCATCTGCTATGTTTTGCAATGCACTTCACGTTATGCTGCAATCGGGCCGTCGTAAAGGCGATATATAAACAAAGCTGCCGCTATTATTCATCATAACGCATGCTCATAAGTGTACTGACCATATCAGACATCAAAGCTTTGAAGCTTTGGATAGCTTCCTCACGCTTGTGCTGCTCTCTCTCTCGGTCGATCTCCTTGGTTTGCTCAGACCGGGCTTTTTGCACTTCGCGCTCTCGCTCACGCAGACTTGCCTCGATACGAGCCTGGCGTTCCATTTCCTTCTCCTTCTCAGCATCCACACTCTGTAGGTAGAAGGGCAAGGACGGAGCCAGTCACACACATACACACGGTCAAATGTTTAAACACACTCATTTATCTAACCCCCCCCACACACACACATTTTAGATTATTAATAATAATAATTTAAAAAAGTCATCAAAACTTTCCAACACCAGCTATACGATGCCTATCTTTTCACATTGAGGGATTCGAACACGACTATTACAAAAGGTGCAAACATTCACTAACGCTTGAGAAGGTAACACGATACATTAGGGGGGTGTAAACTTTTGAACAGGATAAAAAAGTGAAAAAGCTTATTCAGGACAGAATTAAATAATCAAAAAGAAAAAAGGAACATGGGAATTTTTATGATCAGTCTTATTTTGTTAACAGTATTAAAATTTTGAAGATTCAAAGGGGTATGCAAACTTTCGAGCACATTATACATATATTATATGGGCGGCTGTGGCTCAGTGGGTAGAGCGGGTTGTCCACTAATCCACTAATCGTAGGGTTGGTGGTTTAAATCCCGGCCCGGGTGATCCCATGCCGAAGTGTCCTTGGGCAAGACACTGAACCCTAAGTTGCCCCCGATGGCAAGCTAGCACCTTGCATGCAGCTCTGCTACCATTGGTGTGTGAGTGTGTCTCATTTGTAAGTCGCTTTGGATAAAAGCGCCTGCTAAATGAATAAATGTAAATGTATCGTTCAAGACGAGGCTCTCGACTTAATATTGTCTCAAACAATACACCCAACAGGCCGCATAATCAGCTATTCGTTATAAAACACCACTTATATTGCATGAAGTGTAATAAACATTTAAGCTTAAAACAAGCCTGTGCTCCTGGAGCTGAAAAAAATAACTTCCACTTTAATCTCGAATTATAAGTGGAGTTAAATTTCTTTTTTAAATAAAACACACACAACAAGCAATTCTCCAAGCATGCAGTCTTCCACAAACGAATACGCTAGCATGCATACGAGCCTTTAAGGTGTGGTATATGGGAGCTTCCCGGTAAGT
Organism: Noturus placidus; assembly: GCA_022414735.1. Lineage (NCBI taxonomy): Eukaryota > Metazoa > Chordata > Actinopteri > Siluriformes > Ictaluridae > Noturus > Noturus placidus. The sequence goes on along the minus strand of JAFFST010055126.1, from coordinate 63,910 downwards.
TACGACTCCTGGAGGCCGGTGAGTGGTGGGCCAGATTATTATAATGAGCCGACTCCTCGTTGTATTATTCGGTTATTATGATGCATTACGCGCCACCGTTTCAAATTCACCTGCCGTGTACACCCCGAATACGTACAAACCCGTAGAACGTGAACGAAAAAGGGGCGGTCCCATACCTTCGCTTGCTTTTCCACATACTGTCTGTAGAGCTCCTCTCGAGCTGCAGAGCTCTCTACAGCTTTGTAGCGCTGATCCGTCTCCAGCTTGTCCTTGACTTTGCTCCAGCGCTGCTGAATGTCCACGTGGTGGTCCGACAGCAAGTCAAAAAAGTCCTGCTTCACCTTCAAAAACACAGGGTAAGGATTTCAAGCTGGGACAAGATACTGAAATCAAAACTCCATATTATATCCCGAATATATCCATATCCCTAATTGCTCCATCTGGGGATTAATAAAAAGTGTTATCTAATATTAGACGCTTTTAATCTAATCGAGTCACAATCTGAAATCTGTAAAACATTGTCACAAATACATCGAACTTCACTTACCATTTTTAAAAAATCATGATTGTGTCCCACCTGTTGTTGATTCTTCACAAAAAATTACAGTTTTACAGTGAACCCTCGTTTTTCGCGGGGGTTACGTTCCAAAAAGAACCCGCGATAGGTGAAATCCGCGAAGTAGAAACCTTTATTTTTTCACAATTATTATACAATGAAATACTCCGTAATACATTGAAAGCAAAGAACAAAACATTTTTACAGGCCCAAGCATTTGTTTAACAAATAAAAGTACTGTATAAACTTTTTTTTTTTCTTCTTTTTTACAAATAACTACTGCACTGTAAAATAATAATTTTAAATCATCAATACGAACTGAAGGCTTCAAATTGCGGAGATCAGCCCCGCCCATCGCGACCCGAGGCATTGGATTAGAACGGGAGAAAATAAAAAATTATTATGAAAAAAAAGTACAGCAGGAAAACTAGTGACACACATGTATTTCACTGCTCTTCTGACTGAGCCGCTGCGTCCTGACTGAGCCGCTGCGTCCTGACTGAGCCGCTGCACGCTGACTGAGCCGCTGCAGCGGTTTTTTCTTCTAAAGCCCGCGGTGCTGGTGTGTGTTTTTGACATTCTGGGCATTTAGAGAAACTTGAAATTGTAAGAGAATTTGCAAATTTAAATGTGCAAGACCGCGAAAGGTGAACCGCGATACAGCGAGGGTTCACTGTATACGTGAATGTCGTCAACCTACGCTTTGAACCAGGGGTGTCCAATCTTATCCGGAAAGGGCCGGTGTGGGTGCAGGTTTTCATTCCAACCAAGCAGGAGCCACACCCGAATCCACCCGTTTAAATCAGTTGATCATGGCTTTCAATAGACTCCGGTGTGGCTCCTGCTTGGTTGGAATGAAACGCGTTCCTTTCTGGAGAAGATCGGACAGCCCGGTTTTAAACCCTCGTAAGACTTACCTTATCTCCTTTGTTTTTGGAGTCTTCCTTCTCTCTCTTCCGAAAGGCCGTCATGAACTCTGTAAACATGGCCTCTCGGTCCTTCATCTTATCAATGGCCTTGAAACGAGAATCCTTTGCATGTTTAGACGCAAACTCGCTGAATGTAGTCCTACATGATATCATAAAATTTGCAACAACAAAAAAAACAAAAGATTTTAGTTAACACAAACAGGTCACTATCTGGAGAAAAAAACGTAGCTAAAAATCACTGAGGCACTTTGTAAAGCAACAGGATTAGGGATAAGTGGTTAAATTAACATTATCCTAGCACGCAGACCAGGCTTCACAAGCTCACAAGAGCAACACACCTAACGTTAAGTCGGGCATCCTCCATCATCTTCCTAAAATCTTCTTTCGCTTGCATGAGCTTGTTTTTCTTCTCTTTTCTCTCCTCTTCGGCACGAGTCTTCACAAACTGATCGAACACCTGTAGATACAAAAACGGGAATTCCTATTTTACAAAACAGCAGCCGAATTACATCGGACTATAACGCGTGAAAGACAACAGACACCTTTTAAATCAAATTCCGCTTTTAATAGTAGGTAAAAAAAAAAAAAAAAAAAATTAATCAAGTATTCATGACCTGCTTCCTCTCTTTGGGATTGAGAAGTAAATAGCGTGGATCGAACACTATCTTGTGCAACTCTTTGTCCCATGTAGAAAAGGCTGAAACCTGTCGGTATAGAATGTGATTACAGGTTAGGAAAATTTCAACATCGGGCGGAAAATAAAGTCAAGTGTAAAGAACCAGAACGCTCCAGAAGGCCCGTTTTGGTCACTCGTCTGTGTATTTTATCCTCTAATACGCTAATGATCGTTAGGAAAATGTACAACGAGAACCAACGGGTACACGGAATGAAAAGATTACGGCAGTGTTTACTGTTTAAAAATAAAACCGCAGCATAACTAGCCAAGTTGAAGAGGTTGCCCATGAGGGTCCTGAATCCTTTCCTCACACACATGGTATGTATGGTACACGTGCAACTAGTCTACTTATTCAACACAATCATTCAGCTTTATACTACGGTCACCTTCTTCAAAAGGCATGAAATCAATGCTGAAAATAATCCATCATTTACATTTTCATGGTAATCACTGTTAATCAAAAAATAATATCAGGATTTTACACTATTACATATTATGCATCAGGTATTTGATTCAAAACTCGTCGTAATCCACTACACAGTCCCACACCAGAAAGTATTCACCCGCTAGTGATTACTGCTTTTCAGCTGGAGAACGTGTTGCTCGTTGCATGAAGCCAAATACAAGTGAACTGTTGAAAACCGGTTCCTGTTCCAGTCAGCTGTATATATGGTGTGACTTCAGGGTGAATATTTGTGTCCTAATAGGACACCAAGTCAAAGCAGTGGTCGAAAATAAATAAATAAATAAATAAATTTGACGTTGCAATACAGCAGAAAAGAGAAATAAATCACTAGGGGGGGGTAAATACATTCTGTACGCACTGTATATTCTAACTCGTATACACTGCATGGAAAATACCAATGCTTAATAAGCACACCATAAACACAACCACCAAACTACGTTACAAAATCAGTTTGAGAGGGACAGAATTTTGTTCCACGTAAACACTTTTGAGCAGTAAACGTTAAATGTTAGGGCTGCACAATAACGCCGGGGCCGATATTCTCGCAGGCAGTTATTCGCCGATTTAACGTTCGGATTTGTCCAATAATTAATTGAACACCATGATATCCAGAGATTTTTTAATTTTTTTTTTAAATGCATGTAATTTGTTTATTTTTACTGCCAGTTAAAACCTGCAGCACTTTAAGATGATGACATACAGGCAGGCAACAAATCGAAGGAAAAATAAAGACTCGGCCCCAAGAGGCCGTAACGCATGATATACACCCTGTTCGTCATATCCAAACCATTCAGTGAGAGCAAGATCTCGTACACCTGTGGATGGTGGGAACACGGTCATCCTAGAAGCGACCACATCCATCAGGAGGAAAAGGTGATCAATCAGAATAACTCTGTACTGATTTGCAGCTCCTCCCCTCAAATCGGACCCAAAACATGCCCCCACATGGCATAACAGAGCCATCAGACCCTTTCAGTTCGGGGGAGGTTTTCAGGCCGTCGTGTACGCTACCATATGTACTCACCTACTTGTCGAGAATACAGTGTAGGATCGCCGAGAGCTTGCCCCCAGAGCGTAGTAGGACGTTATCATGCAAAGCAAACGTGTCTGGACACGCGCGTTCATGACGCCGTTTCTCCGCTCATTTATTCGTGTTTTTCCTTTTATTGGTCACCTACCTGTATATTCATTACAAGTCTTTCAGAATATTCCGATCCGTAAGATCGGTTTATTCTTTCTATTTACGTATTTGTCCGCTTCTTTTTAAATATCGGCCCGGCAGGTTTGTATTGATGCATCCCTAGTTCGTATCCAAACGCAAGGAAGAGCTTTAGCAAATGCAAACAAACTGTCTCGAACAAATCAAATCAAATCAATACACCGTTAACTCAAATAACAGAGCAGTAGAAGCAGTAGAGGGGACAAAAAACACCAACAAGAGAAATATGAAGAAAGAGGACAGGAAGCAGAACAAACTGAAGATTGTACCTTGGTGGGTTTCCATTCAGATTTATGTGTCTAACATTACAGAGCTGGTTAGAGTATTGCGTTGAAGTGTTTTACCCCTCTCTCCAGCAGCATGTCCTTGAACTGATTGAGGCGGGCCTCCAGGGGTACAACCGCCCGATCGCGAGCTGCCTTCAGCTCGGCCTCCACGGCCGCCTCTTTCTCAGCATCGCTTTCTTTCACCTCCTCTTTCCTGGAGGGGGGGACCGCAACGTGAGAAGTAATCAGGGAAGAATGGCTGGTAAATACGTAATATTTCATATTCTGAGGAACATAGACTGATTACAATTCTTTTTTTTTTTGTTCTTTTTCATCCATTGACCATTCCTTTATCATTTGGAAAAAAACGTTTGTATGGTCTTGACCAGGACAACAATCAGGCCTAATTTTTGTTCCCTCCCTTACTATTACTTCTGAATACCTGTTATTCACAACAAGAAGTAGAAAAATCAGGGTTCAAAATCAGGGCGTTTCGATTGAGTCACTGGGGTTTTTCCTAATGCAGGCTAGAGAGAGGTCAAGCAAGGTGGGTTACCTTGGAGGCCCACGTTGGCATCGCCAGAGCTTAGAAGCGTTCCCTGAAAAATAGTCCCCAGTGCAACACGACCACTGTTTGGGGTCAGGGAGAAGCAGGCTTGAAGGGCACTGATGGGAAACAGTGACTGATTTGACTTGGTAAATCTGGACAATACGACGTCACCACTCATTACAGACCCGAGTAAAGATTATGTAAAGTTAAAATGGATCAGCATTGGGTTCAATTCGACAAAAAAAAGCTGTTAAATGTCCAATAAAAAGGTCCAATTAACAATAAGTTTATGATGGATACATGTACGTTCAGAATCCTTTTCAAATGAGTAAACTAGGTTTATTCTTCATGCTCTTATTTCAACACGTAGCAGAAGCTAGGTGTCCTTCAGTATTGTTTAACTGGTCCCCCTGCTGTCTCTATAGGAAAGAGGACTGGTACTTACTTCCTCTTCTTAGCCTTAGAAGGCTCATCTTGTGATTCTTCTGTGCTGGCTTCAGGGTCCTCTTTGGCGATGCTCATGGCTAAAATAAATAAATAAATAAAAAAAACGGTTGCACTAATTTAGTTTGTCCTAATCTCACCCTTGGTGGTTATGATCTTGTTTAAATTACGAGCGCGTTTACCCATTTTCCTCGAGTCGTCTAAAGACTTCTTGTGCGGAGGTTCTTGGATGCATTTATCCACGTCCACCCGACCGATCAACTCGTCTGGTCGATCCCACATGGAGTGCCGTGTAGTGGGGTTGTAGAAGAACACACGGTCATCACCGGTCCAAACCACACACCTACAAAATAATAATAGTTTAAAAAGGATGGGGGGGGGGGGGGGGGGGGGTTAACCAAAACTAATCCACAATAATCAATACTTGATGGTATAGTGATGGGACATGAACCCCATGACCACCTGATCAGAGTCCCCCCCACCTCTTCAAACCTCTTCATAAAAGCTTACCAGGGAGTCCCAGGAATAGGGTTGGTGGCCACTGGTTTAGCCTTTTGAGCCGCTTTTTCTTCTTCGGTCATTTCTTCCTCCTTTGGTGCCTGAAATACCAGAATAAAAAGGTTTTTAAGCCTGATTCACTTCCACAAGTCTAATAGCCTAAACAAGAACCGCATTTTTAACCTCTTTGGCCAGAATGGAGGCTTCGGCTTTAAGTTCTACATCGCCAATATCCATAGCATCAGAGTCGTCAGCAGACTGGTCATCTTTAGCTTCGTCTCTACCCTTATCTAGATGATCAGACAGATCCAAAAACAGAAGAAAAATGTCATGCCGTCTTGTCTGTTGCTAGTTTCTACCCAGTCTATTCTATATCTGGGTTGTTAAAACAATGAACAAATGAATTTTAAATAAATAAATAAATAAAACAACATACATATCACACCTTTCTCCTTTAGTTCATGAGGTTGGTCCCAGGTAGACTCCTGAGTACGGTTATTGTAGTAGTACGTCTTGCCATCCATCGTTTTGTATTCGGACCATTCTAGGAGCGGGTGCGCACCCACCAAAGCAGCAGGAGCTGCCGTTATGGCCAGCTGTGGGTGCATCATGGGTACTAAAGGAGGGCCCATGCTCGGTAACATACCTAAACATTTACAACATATACATCAGCGTGGACGTAATAAGCAGCTGAAGACTAATTATTCCATGATTCCATATAGGGCTGGGCGAGACGGGCAAGATGTTATACTATTATATATATGGATGATTTCATACCTTCTAAAGACACTAATCATGTGGAAAATATTTATTAATTGACTATCGTCCTACAATACGCACCATCGTGATATGGGCAATACTCCATGATATGGGCAATAGCTCTCTGGTGCCATCTAGTGTTGATGCTCGGTTCAATTAATTAATGACCGAGAAAAACCGCGAACACGTCAGATGATGTTAAAAAAATATGATTATCGGGCAAACAATTCACACACAGTAGACATCGTTTGAGAGTGATTTTTGCCATACCTGGCAGAGGGATGTGCATGCCAGGTAAAGGCACTCTAAATGGAGGCACCATGACCGGGGGAAATGCGGAGATTGCAGCAGCAGGCTGGGCGACAGTATGGGGAAGACCTGGTGCGAGGCTTCGAGGAAGTAACGGTAGCGTCTGCCCCGCTGTAACTGTAGCTGTGACTGTTGGAACGCTGACCACAGCAACTTGCGTCACACCGACACTGACAGGAGGCGTAGACACTACAGGGGGGATCTCAGATACAGCAGGAGCTGCAGTAAACAAAAAGACATTATTGAAGCATAAATTCCTGCACTAGTGAATACGCTACATTCAAAGAGCACCTCATATTACACGTTCTGTCCAAACCAACAAACATTTAGATCCACAAGTAAAATTATCTGCTGCCTAGAAATATTGTTCAATTGTGGATCTGATGACACATGGATTTTGGGATTGTGCCATCTTGCGTGCGTATACAAACCCTGTGAAAACAGCACAGAGGCCCAGTTGTTTCGAGTGATCTTGCCTAGTGCTATGGGGTCATGGCATCCATTTCATCGGTTCATGTACTTAAAAAGTGGCGGTCAGAATTTAAGTCCTAAGATTACATTGGCATTCATCATAGAACAGTTTCTCTCAACCGATTTGAAGAACACCAGAGGAACAAGGCGACTTTAAAGTCGAGACCGAGAATATGTCTCTGGAGATGGCACCAACAAGCTTTACATCCACGTGTCGGTCACCATTTTAAAAATAAATAAATAAATCACCAAGAAAATTGTCGTAGACAAAATGTTATGCACAGAAAGGTTTGGAGACGGTTGTTGTTTCAGCCACTGATGCAAAACCCAAAGACCTACCAGCCACAAGGTAGAGGGAAGTGCACCCGACCTAGGAATTATGAGGATCTGAAATGAAAAAAAAAAGTGTCCGGCTGAACCGGAACAGCTAACCTTGAGGCTCTGAAGCTGGACTTTGGAGAAAACATTAACAGTTTGGTGTCACATTGTACATGGCTAAGAAAACAAAATCACTACTGCTTCAAAGGATACATACAGTATATACCGTACTTTCCGGACTATAGAGCGCACCTGAATATAAGCCGCACCCACCAAACTTAAAAAGAAAAAAAATTGTACATATATAGGCCGCACCTGTCTATAAGCCGCAGGTGTCCGCGTTGAAACAGGAGATATTTACACAAAGATGTTACACAAAGATTATTTTTAACTTTTAAATGCTTTCCGAACAGAGCCGGTAACACGACTGATTAAAAAAAATATAAAAATACAGTTGCCTATCAGGTGTTACGGACCAGGCTTAAACAGGAAGTAGTCACAGGGGATGTAGTCTATTATTAAACAAACAGAAACCAAACACGAGTCAACAAAGGAGTACGGTCTATACTTAGGAAACATGAAACTAGGGTCGAGGCAGAATACGAGGCATAACACATAGACCGCTTAGCATGCTAACTACAGATGCTACATTGGATGTTCACACACGTACGTAATAGAAAACACACAAACAATAACGCGCCCCGTGCGCAGTAACCACGGGGTTTAAAAAAAAAGACACATGATCAAACTAAAACACACCTGGGGCAAATCATGATTAAACTTAATCCAATGTCCGAGCAGGAACAAAACAAAAGTCATGTGATTAGTCCGCGGCTACGCAGCAATGCTAAGGCGAGCTGTAACATCAGGAAAAACAAAATGACTGATCTGAAGAATTTAGAACAGACTTCGTGTCACGGAACGAGGCAGAGACAGAAGCAGGTCAATGTCTTTATCACTCCTTAGCGAAGAGAGCATACATAAAAAAACAAATGCTATTACTGCCCTCGGTCCGCTTTTATGATGCTACTGGTAGAACTCAAACTAAAGCCATTCAGGAATATAAGAGATACTTAGAGTAACAAACATACTACAAACAATGCAGTGCGCATTAAATCAGGCGTGTAAACAAGGCACTTAACACTGAACACCTGGTGCAGATTACACACGTCAAAACGACAACACAAAACCCCGGAAGTGTGCAACCAATAAAGAAGGAGTTACGTGTCCAGTTAGCTCAGCTGCGCCACAGTGCCACCCAATGGCGAGGCGTGACAATTCGAACAGTTTCATTGGTCCACTGTGACCTGTTAGGTAATTTCATTGGTCCGATGTGACGAGGCTAAATGGTTTGGCGGCATGAAGCTCGTTAGCCCGTAAAAATCCATAAATTAGCCGAATCTTTGTTTAAGCCGCAGTGTTCATAGCGTGTGGAAAAAGTAGCGGCTTATACACCGGAAAATACGGTATATAAGCAGAACCAGATCCCAGGAATGGAGAACCCTTAAAGTGATAAACTCAAGCAAAGAATCAGTGTTTTATGAAGATGAAGCATGCAGAATTATTATTTTTTTTTTTCAGAAATCCATTTGTATTTATTTGTATACACAATCTGACCTTTTTTCATAAAGATGCCAGCCCTGCTGAAAAATGACTTTTGGGGCTCATATAGTACTACGGAAAAAACAATGAAACAAAATGGAGGTATTTAGTATAGGATATTTTCTACAATTTTACTAAACACTCATCAGAAATAGTCATTAAATGTATGCTTTTTCTTAAACATGAAACCTTATAAAACTAACAGGAGAAACATCATTTGCTGCCCATAAAGGTATCAGTGCAGTCAGAGCCAACTGCTCATAAATCTCCAGCAAGTGTTAAGTGTGTACCTACAATACGGACCTTTCTGTGCGCATCTGAAAAGTTTTTTTCAAGTTAGTATTGCATTGATACCTGGCTACATATATAAAAGGGCCCATGTTTCAGAGAATAAGTCAGATAAAGCTTTGGCATTATCTGGTATCTCTGAGAACAACCTCAGCACTGAGTGGAAGATTTTACAGGAGCAAAGTTTTGTTGGAGTTTCGTTAAAATAAAAGCCAACAAAACAATGGTTTTGTCACACCTTTGTTTGTTGCCATAACCCTCTGCTGGGAAGGCTTTCGATATATACATTGGAACATGTCTGGGGGACTTCATGGGAAGACCCATGAGTGGGTGCGATGGTCAGGTGTCCACATACAATTGGCAATAACTGACTGCTTTTTAAGATCTGAGCAAGGGCTGTAGGACTGGAGTCTGATCTCAGGATGTTTTCTGTATTGACTTGGACTTGCCTTGGACTAACTGGAATTTTTACATGGATGTGTCTTGGTTTTGGGAATTGGTAAATATGGTCTCATATGACACTGTGTTCAGTACTCACTGGCCATGGGCAGGGAAACAGTGGGTGAAGGGCTATTGGTCCGTTCAGGGCTGGCCGCGAGTGTGTGGGTGGGGGACGCCTGTTGGGTGGAGACAGGAGTCACCGTAGTCACAGTATTGGATGTAGTAGAGGCAGGGCTGCTGGACGCAGATCCTGTTGGTCCTGCTTGGACAGTCACGATAGACGTAAGCTCTGACTGCTGAATGACCTTTACCCCCTCTGGTTTGGTCCAGGCTGACTCACGGGTTCTAGCATTGTAGTAGTAGACCTGGGGAAAAAGAAATAAAGTATGTGGTCTAAGGCAGTCGTCACCAACCCTGTTCCTGGAGATCGACCTTCGTCAAGACTTCAGCTCTAACCATAATGATGCCCACCTGATCATCTAAACACCACGTTAAGAAGTTCTTGATCAACTACAACTGGCGTGTTCGAATTTTGGTTAGAGATGAAACCTGCAGGAAGGTAGATCTCAACAAAGAGCGTTGGTGACTATGAGTCTACGGTACACATGGCAGGTTTTTACAATGACTGAGGGGAGCAAGCCGCTTTTACAAAAAAACGACCGAGTGTTGACCACTAATTAGCATAAACACCCAAGTAACTGACCACAGCCAACCAATAAGAAGCAGCACTCAAATACATACACTACCGCTCAAAAGTTTAACACACACAATCTGTATTTTTCCACATTTTAGAATATAATAATAATAATAATAGTCATCAAAACTCTGGAGTAACACAAATGGAAATTATGATGCGATAATAAAAATCTAAATAATTTAGTATTTTAGCGTCTTCAAAGTAGACACCCTTTTCGCCTAGAATTTCCAGAAATGTATTCTTGGCGTTTTCTCGACCGATCCCCCCACCCCCCCGCAATGCTTTTTCAACAGTATTAAAGGAGTTCCCACCTACACTGGACACTTATCGGCTGCTTTTCCGAATACTTCGCTCAGAGACGTCCTTTAAAAAAATATTTATTTTTGGTCAATAAAATGTTAGTTTTCTAATGAAAGACACGAATACGGTCGGCACAATTATATTTTTATCTACAACACCGTTTTCAAACATTTCATCACACACCTTCAGATCAAAAGGCTTTTAAGATCATGAGAAACATTTCAGTCGTGTGTCCACAAACTTTTGACCGTCGGTGTGCAACCTAAAAGAACATCGACATTAAAGTAAAAAAAATAAATAAATAAATTTCATGCCAATGCCAATAATTAGTCCACACCTCAGAGAAACAGAGAAATGAACCTGGTCCACGTTATAACCAAGGTTGTGTTAAATTCAATAAAATGATAACATCCAGTGCATAATTTCCAGTGAAGTCAGTACCTTTCCCTCTGGAGTGGTGTTCTCCACCCAGATCTCCTCACTTGCTGTGCCTCCAGCACCCCCTGCGGCTGGTACCGGGTGCATTCCAGGAGGGAAAATCATGCCAGGAGGAGGGGGCATGCTCCCCATGGGTGGAGGCAGAAAAGGGGGCCTCTAGATATCCAAAAATAAGTAAGTAAATAAATAAATAATTACGGTTACAAAAGATCTTTGTACAACTTGCGTAAGAGTATTTTGGAATAAGCACGAGTAAACACGTTACCGTTCGGTGAAAGTGTATCGTATTGGGAACCTGCTGAGCAAAGGGTACCTGTAGATGAGGCGGCGCAATCGGTGGAGGCATGGCACCAGGTGGGGGAATCGCTGACATACTGGGATCAAAAGGCGGACGCCCAAATGGGGGTCTGGGGGGGGGTGGAGGACCCCTCATCATACCAAACGGAGGAGGTGGAGGCCGTAGAAGCGGTGGAGGACCTCGCATGACTGTGCTGGGAGGGGGAGCTGGGCTGGGAAAACGTAAAGCTTGCTGCAGGGCCATTCTGAAAGATGAGATAATGGACAACTTAATTCACGACTGCAGACTCTGATCAATTTCGATTTATTAGCTTTGACGTGTTTTGAAAAAGACCGTCTCTAAGAAGTTGCTGAACGGGACTACGGAGGTTGTCAGGGAGATTGTTAAGGGAACCAGGGTGATGCTAACGTCCGGGTTGCCCTACAAAAATGCGTAATTTCTGTTGCACTCTATGATGGGTCTTGTCCAAATACCCACACTTGTGGTCTTGGCCACTTGTGAGCGCATTCACGCACAAGTCTGTACCAGGTCTTAAAAACACCAAAGCTCAGTGCGCCCTTAATGCAAACTAAAATCCACACCATGAGTGCTTCTCAATACTCAAATTGATGCTTCCTCGCTCCGCCGTCCTCCAGCCCGTGACCCGGAAATCGATCGACGTCAACCATCTTGAATGACATCGATTTTCTAATTGCACGTCAAGGAACGATGAGGGAAGTACATTTCCAGGAGAGCTAGGAGCGAGGATGCACACTTGTATTCCATTCGACTTGCTTCGACTCCTTTCGACCTGCATCTTTCTCTCACATCCCGAGGTGGTGGAAATTGATTCTCAAGGTAGTCGAAAGAAAAAAAAAAACAAAAAAAAAAACGGAATAAACGGAAGCGATGGAAACGAGTGCGGGTTAGAAAGTACCTGCGTTTATTTCATTCGAGACTCAAAAAGTATAACGATTTATAGACGGGTGCTAAGCATGGAGGGACATTGCCCATTGCCTAAAAATCATCAATTTGTATAGCGCTTTTAACAATGGTACATTGTCTCAAAGCTGCTTTTACAGAAATATCATTCTTACATTTACAAGCGACTTACTAATGAGACACACTCACACACCAATGGGAGCAGAGCTGCATGCAAGGTGCTAGCTTGCCATTGGGGGCAACTTAGGGTTCAGTGTCTTGCCCAAGGACACTTCGGCATGGGATCACCCGGGCCGGGATTCCAACCACCAACCCTACGATTAGTGGACTAGTGGACAACCCGCTCTACCCACTGAGCCACAGCCACCCTAAACAAGCCCTAAGCATTGTTCTTCGTGTCGTTGTGATTCATCTCCGTTGTCTACCTGCTTTCATGCTCTGTACTGACTCCTGCAGGCCAGGAGCGGTATTGAAAGTTGTCGTAACGCGCATGCGTCGAGCCCCTGCGTACACGTCAAATGGAACTTTGCAGACGTCCTCAGAACTGTCTCCTGAAGTACAACAACCAGTTTTAGTTTGTACCGAGTGTCTATTTATTTATTTTATTTAGTTGTTTGACACACACTAAAACAATAAATAAAAAAAAAAAATCACAACAATCCAGCAATATCATTCACCTCCAGCAGCGTGAACAAAGCATTGAACCTTAAAAAAAAAAAATGGCGGAATGATCCCAGAATGCAGCGCGACGTGACGTCATTCTCAAGCCGTTCGCTAGCACAGCTTAATGCTAGCTGTAAAACACAACGCATCCCTGTTACGCCACAATGATTACCAACTCCAATACATAAGTCAATATAATCAAGCTAGGCGTTCGGTTATAATGACGTGTAGTGGGTTCGAACTTGAACTCGGACAACAAAACAGAAACGAACCAATAATAACTGAGTGAATGGTGCGATTCATTCGACTGGGTTTGAGAAGATTAGCCTGGGAGCTAACCGGCAAGACAGTTACCTCGCTGTTTCACTTCTAGTCTGCTCGCTGTTCGAGCACGGAGTCGCATAAAGAAATAGTCGACATTATTGAGTGGCATCTTTAATTACAAGCTGGTCTCACCTGCTATCACTAGCCGTGGCGCTTTCTCCCTCTATGTGCTCCGCCATTGCGCCCAAAAAAAATCCAAACAGGAAACTTTACTACCGACAAAACCCTTTGACGGGGTTCTCGCACATGATTGGCTGCACGGTGGAGGCGGTCCTGATCTCGCACAGCTGATTGGTCCAGAGATCCATCAGTCATGCAACACTTTTCTGAAAGTCCATTTCTTTGACCAACATTATATATAATGTGTATATATATATATATACAGTGGTGTGGAAAAAGTGTTTCTGATGTAATGTAACTGAATTAGGACAATTTTGCAAAAATGAGTGGGCCAAAATTCCTCCAGGACGCTGTAAAAGCCTCATTGCACGTTATCGCAAACG
>JAFFST010055125.1:116496-128683 GCA_022414735.1 Noturus placidus | reverse complement strand
ATAGGCTCCAGGTTCCCCCGTGACCCTGAAAAGGAGTAAGCGGTTGAAGATGGATGGATGGATGGATATAAATATAAGGGCGCACGGTATATATGTGTATATATGGAATCTTACAGTCTGCAGATTAGCATTGTGCAGACTGCATGTCGATGATTTTGTGGAGTTGTTCAGCATCTTGAACAGACTTGCTGATGTGATTTCTGACTCTTCATGACACACTGATGGCTATACACATGGGCAAAAGGCAGAGTCACAGATAAAAACACTTTGTGCGACTTTAGAGTCGCATCATATTCAGGTAGTGGGTGTGGCCTGAAGTTCCATTTTATAACTCTTGTATATTAGAAGTCACAGTATTTGCATGAAAATAACGTTTACGTTGAATCAGTGAATTGTAATCTGGAATTCGGATGCGTCCGATTAAACTGACCTTTAGGAAGGGTGTTATTGAGCCAAACCAAAACATGTGTGGGTGATGATTTTAGATGTGCAGTTGGTAAACTGGCAGCTAGAAGTTACTACATGTTCGCTTTGCAACTCTGGTGTAAAGGTAAAAAAATAAAAAAGCAAACTGTAGTTAGCCATTATGAGTTGTGTTAGCTGGTTATTAAATTTAAACTATTGTCCGTCTTGTAGTTTTGTGCATAAGCATGACACATGATAAATAGGGCGGCTGTGGCTCAGTTGGTAGAGCGGGTTGTCCACTAATCGTAGGGTTGGTGGTTCGAATCCCGGCCCGGGTGATCCCATGCCGAAGTGTCCTTGGGCAAGACACTGAACCCTAAGTTGCCCCTGATGGCAAGCTAGCACCTTGCATGCAGCTCTGCTACCATTGGTGTGTGAGTGTGTGTCATTTGTAAGTCGCTTGTAAATGTAAAAATGATATTTCTGTAAAGCTGCTTTGAGACAATGTACCATTGTAAAAAGCGCTATACAAATTGATTAATTAATTAAGAAATTGACATTAATTTGTTAGGAAACACCGTTTACACTAGGAAGTCGGTAAGATGTGATATGGTAATGCAATAAGATCTGTCTTATTCTTTTTACTTTGATGATGATGATAATAATAATAATAATGGATGCCTAGGATAATATTAACTGCTTATTCAATTCTGTATTTTTTTATTCATGTCCACTCGTAGCCAGTAGATGGAGCCTACTGCACTGAATAAGTTCTAGGTGGTACACAGCTTCGAACAGAGCTCAAATAAACTTTTTTTTCACATCACAGTTTCAGCTGCAGACATGAGAGAACTTTACACTTCGTATTAGATAATATTGTTAATGTTTTTCATCATATTTTCTTGTCTAGCTCTCTCAGCACTGGAATGGATGGTCCTGTGCTCGTCTCAGATCTGCTCACACTGAGCTTCGTTTCATCCCATTCACTTAGCACTGCTTGTCTTGACTCTTCAACACCTGTGTGCTGTAATGATTTATAACCGCACCGTCTGATATCGCCCAGAACAGGATGTGTTCCCTTTTGTTTCTGCTTCCTCATGGAGTCTCCCCCCTCCCCCTCCCCCCACATCAGGGTCACCTCTGGCTTGCTCATTGCAGATCTAAACCTACATCCAGATTCGTGTGAACCTGCTTTGGTACGTATCTATTTTAGCTGGGAACTGAGAACAAAAAACCCAAAACCAGCCTACATGCTGTTCTCTGTCAGGAAAAATTACTGTAGGTGGAAATTGTACAATTTCAGTTCCATAAGTATACAATAATGATATACTAATAATTAGGGCGGCTGTGGCTCAGTCGGTAGAGCGGGTTGTCCACTAATCCACTAATCGTAGGGTTGGTGGTTCGAATCCCGGCCCGGGTGATCCCATGCCGAAGTGTCCTTGGGCAAGACACTGAACCCTAAGTTGCCCCCGATGGCAAGCTAGCACCTTGCATGCAGCTCTGCTACCATTGGTGTGTGAATGTGCTCTCATTTGTAAGTCGTTTGTAAATGTAAAATGTAAATGATATTTCTGTAAAGCTGCTTTGAGACAATGTACCATTGTAAAAAGCGCTATACAAATTGATAAATTATTAATGGTCCTAACTATATGTTCATCAAACTAAATATATACAACTTTTAAAGGGTACCATGTTGAAAACAATAGAAACGTCACAGAAATTCGAATGGTTTCCACTATAAATAACATTACAAACCATCAGCTAACCATTAAACCTATTACCATTATTTGTCCTTAATGGTATCCACTAGCCGACCGGCACCCTGTCCAGGGTGTACCCCGCCTTGTGTCCGATGCTTCCTGGGATAGGCTCCAGGTTCCCCGTGACCCTGAAAAGGAGTAAGCGGTAGAGGATGGATGGATAGATGGTATCCACTAGCCATAACATGCCACCAGTAGAAGGCAACAAATTACTAGTAGAGACCCACAGGGGCCATTACAGTTTCCATTAAAACCAAAACAATTCTCCATATAACCAATTAAATCCATTACAAATTCTAGGAGGGGTTCTATTGTTGTTTTTCAGCAGGGTGACATGTGACTACCTTAAAACCCCAATTTAGTAAAAAAAACTATTTTTGAGAGTAGCCTGTATTTCAGTCAGTAATGCCAGTGGTGTTCCTAATGGTATTTCTGACTGTGCTTATATGACCTGTTTATATTCTGCTTTACAAAAATACTGAATATTGTAGGTTTAAGTAGCTCACATTATATTTGAACGGTCATTCAGTATAATAATAATAATAATAATTATTATTATTATTATTATTATTTATATAATATAGTACAATAAAGCAGTAAAGTACACATTTCCAATATGATGAACGATGACGTCACGTTACTCTCAGAAGTTGAGCACGTGATTTTCGTTGCCGTTGCGCTGTTTGCCAGCACGGTTGCCAGATTGCTATAAATGACCCTACCTCGAAGAAGTTTAGGTTTAACCCATTATATTTCTAAATCACCTCGTCTACGTAAATACACTTTCAAAGCTCCAGCTACAAAGAAGCTTATAATAATAATAATTATTATTATTGTTATTATTATAATAATAATAATAATAATTATTAGTAGTGGTAGTTTATTTAATTGTTTTTTAAACTGTATGACAGTACAAATATAATGTGAGCTACTTAAACCTACAATATTCAGTATTTTTGTAAAGCAGAATATAAACAGGTCATATAAGCACAGTCAGAAATACCATTAGGAACACCACTGGCATTACTGACTGAAATACAGGCTACTCTCTATTTATTTATTTATTTGTTCATTTTCCTAAAGTGGGGTTTTAAGGTACAGTCACGTGTCAAAGGAGTAGTATTGAAAAGAAAACTCCAATATAAACCCTCATATAATTTGTACTGGTTTTAATAAATAATAATAATAATAATAATAATAATATTATTATAATAATAAATATTCTTTATAAAGCAACTCTGTTATTATAAAGCAGCTCAAAGTGATTTACATCGTGATGTAAAAGCAAAAAATAAACAAACAAAAGCGTAGTCGAAAAGAAAATAGCAGAATAATAAACAATGTCAAATAAATAAAACATTTGTAAAATTACAATGAGTACAATAATTAGAATAAAATAAACGTAATGTACTAGTAGAAGTAAGACAATAAGTTACTTAAAACCTAAAGTGAAAAAAGTTTGTAGATTATTATTATTATTATTATTATTATTATTATTATTATTTAAAGAAGTCATTATAAGCCATACACAGTATACACATATAGAAGGAATGTAGGCTATTTAGGTAAAAACTTGTTGTTTTTTTCTTCCAAATGAAGTAGGAAGATTGTTAAAATAAATCCTACACCTCAGTCACTTCTTCAGTTGATTGTACTTCTTCCTGTAAATTCATTTTCATTGGACATGTTAAAACATCAATAACTGCTTTCAGCCCTGATTTCAATTAGGATGGAATAAACACAATCTGGCAACGTGGCTTTCCAAGCCCTGCGGATTGTGGGCGGAGACGTGAGGAGAGGAGGGAGTGGAGTGGAGTGGAGAGGAGGGAGTGGAGAGGAGGGAGTGGAGAGGAGAGGAGGGAGTGGAGAGGAGGGAGTGGAGAGGAGAGGAGGGAGAGGAGCAAACACGCCGTAGTGCTGTTATTTTTAATCCGCTTGCTTTCTGTTTGGATCCGTGTTGATGCTGCGGTTCCGGGGAAGCCGCTGGCGCTGCCAGGAGAACAGTCCGGACTGAAACAACAAACATTTCAGCATCTACTTGTAATCGTTGGTGGTGTTTTGATGGCGCAGATCAAGAGGATGTGGGAAACACCGCCGAGGCGTTCAGGAGCGACTGAGCTGTTTTTGTCCCCAGGTGGAGCAAACCTTACAGCTGTGCTTCTGAACATCTGGAGTGCTGGACAGAGAAGGGTAAACAAAAGGGCCGCCATGCTGCCGGGGTCAGATTGTAACGCGATTTGAAGGCAACACAATGGCTGAGAATGAGAGTAATCTGAGGACGGCCAGGATCTGGCGAGACGCAGCATTACGCTCCAGGAAGCTGAGGAGCAACCTGCGCCAGCTCACTCTCAGCACCAACAACAACCAGAAAATCATCTTCCCCGACGACATCAAGGAGATCGAAGTCCTCAACCTGGGCAATAATTCTCTCCAAGAGCTTCCTGAGGGTCTGGGCTCCACTCTGACCAAGCTTCACATCCTCATCCTGCGCAGGAACAAGTTCACCTCTGTGCCCTCTTCGATATTCCAGCTGAGTCACTTGACTGAGCTGGATCTTAGTCACAACTGCCTGAGCCATTTCTCAGAAGACATCGAGCATCTGAAGAGGCTCAAAAAGCTCGGTGTGAGCCACAACAAGATCCGGTACCTGCCGTCCCAAATAGGCACGTTGCAGGCCCTGGAGGAGGTCGATGTGAGCTTCAACGAGCTCTGTGATTTCCCCAGGTCCTTCACGCAGCTCAAGAAGCTCAGGACGCTGGACGTTGACCATAACAAGCTCGAAAATTTCCCACCGGAGCTTCTCGCCCTCAGCGATTTGGAGGAGCTCGATTGCTCAGGGAATAAACTAGAGGGCCTGCCAGGAAATATCATGATGCTGCAATCGCTCAAAATTTTGTGGCTCAGCTCCACGCATATCTCATGTTTACCTGAGACCTTCTGCGATCTGCAGAACCTGGAAAGCTTGATGCTCGATAACAATTCTCTCGCGGCGCTGCCACGATCGTTTGGAAAAATGCAAACGCTGAAAATGCTCAATCTGTCGTCCAACTCCTTCGAAGATTTTCCTCAGGTCATTCTCACAATCGCTAGTTTGGAGGAGCTGTATTTGAGCAGAAATCGCTTGTCTTTCCTCCCGCACGAAATGGGCCGGCTGTCTAACCTCGCCAATTTGTGGTTGGACAACAATAGAATAACGTTTCTCCCAGACTCCATAGTGGAGCTGGAAAAGCTGGAGGAGCTGGTTTTACAGGGTAACCAAATCGCCATCCTGCCAGACAATTTCGGAAAGCTCGCCAAAGTGAACATTTGGAAAGTTAAGGACAATCCTCTCATACAACCTCCGTACGAGGTGTGCATGAAGGGCATCCCGTATATAGCTGCCTATCAGAAGGAGCTCTCCCACGCCCAGACTGCTGTGAAACCAAGACTCAAGCTTGTTTTGATGGGCCAGACAAATGCAGGGAAAACTAAGCTCAGGCAGTGCATTGTAAGCAAACCGTTAGATGCTAAGACGATAACCGGTGGTAGAGGGATCGACGTGACGAACTGGGTAGCAGATGTCCACCGCAGTCTTACCTTCATCGTGTATGATCTATCAGGGAAGCAGAATTACCAACTCATTAAACCGTTTTTCCTCTCGCCATGCGCTCTGTACGTTGTGGTAGTGAATTTAAAGTCGTACACGTGTAAGACTTTCTACTCCAGCATAGGATATTTCCTCCACCTGCTCGGCGCTAAGGTGCCCCATGCAGTGGTGTGTATCGTCGGAACACACATTGACCTCTGTGCTGAGGCAGAATTGGAGGAAAAGTGCTTGGATATCCACAGACAGATCTCTCTGCAGGAGAAGAGAGACACGGAGAGTCTGCGGACACTTGCTAAGCAGGTGGACGAAGCCTTAGAACAGGACTATGACGTCAGGTCGTCAAGCCCGCATGTACTTTTTTACGGAGTCTCGGACAGGAACCTGAGACGTAAAAAAGCCCAGCTGCAGTACATGCTGAACAATCGACTGCAGATACTGTCTCCGGTGTTTTGTGTGAGTTGCGTGGAGATGCAAAATATCCAACGGTTAAAGGAGAAGCTCATGTCCGTCGCCGATCACCACGATATCTTTCCTAACCTTCACAGAGTACTGCCGAAGTCGTGGCAGATGCTGGAGGAGCTCCATTTCAAGCCGCAGGACCTGTGGCTGTCGTGGTGGGACTCTGCTCGCCTGGGCCTGCAAGCGGGACTGACGGAAGACCGTCTGCAAAGCGCTCTGTCCTACCTACACGAGAGCGGGAAACTTCTGTACTTCGAGGACAGTAAAACACTAAAAGAATTCGTCTTCCATAATCTGCCACGGTTCATCGCCGTCTTGAACGTCTTCTTTCAGAAGGACCGTACTGCCATGCTGGAGAAATTAAATTCCGAGCGCGACGCTGACGAGAACGTCGCTCCCTCACAAATCCAGCACCACGTGGAAAGTTTTCTGCTTCATGGTCTGCTGCCTTCTAACGTCATCCGCCAGCTCCTCAAACCTCTTGTGCAGACACAGCAGGACTTGCACCTTATCATGGAGCTGCTTGAAAAGATGGGGGTTTGCTATTGCATCAACAAACCTCGGAGCAGGCCGCTAAACGGTGCGCCCGTAGTTTACAAGTTCCCCAGTCTGGTCAGCAGTGAGGAGCCCAGCACTGAACCCTGGCAGAATGGTGGCTCATCAGCTCCTGGTCAGTTCTTCTCGGTGGAACACTTGCAGATCGAGTATAGCTTTCCGTTTTTCATTCCTCCTGGACTTTTTGCACGGTTCAGCGTGCAACTCAACAGCCACGTGGTGCAGCGCACTGACGGAAAGGATTACATCTTCGCCTACCGGGGTAAAGTGCCTGTGATGGTGAACTATCGGCCGTCTAGAAACCGACTGCACCCGGCGACTCTTGACATTTCTAGTCATGCATCTTTGCCAAATATCTGGACAGCTTGGCAGGCGATTACCCCACTTGTAGAGGAGCTGAATGTTCTTCTGCAGGAATGGCCTGGTCTCCATTATTCCGTACATATCCTGTGTTCCAAGTGCCTGAAGCGAAGGTCACCCAACCCACATTCCTTTCCAGGTGAGTGGACTATTGTTTGCTTTGTGACCATTTATTAATACGACTCCTCTGGGTGTTTATATTTATCTCCTAAATAAGATGTAATGGAGCATAAGAGCTTAATCAAATCAAGTTCTGGTTAATGAACAAAGGCCTTGGCTTTGATCCGATATTGAAAAGACAACACTAGCTCTCAAACATTATCTACACGAACTCGCATAAAGACAGGCAGGCATAACAGCACTGTTACCATGTGAGCTAATGATGGGATTTATTGTCAGGTAAACATGACATGTCTGACTGGACAGCACTGAGATGATTGAGCGTAAACAGAAGCACATGAGGTGGGTGCTAGTGACAGGGAGGGATGCCTCGGTGGGTTTCCAGCCCCGCCTAGAAACATAGATTAACCAGCACTGTTCTGTCGAGCCAAAGATGCGAGGATTGCCATGGTAACCGAATAAAAAAAAAAAACGGTCCTGATTTCTGTGAGCTCGTGAAGTAAAGATTGCATGTCAAGTTGTTCATGTTCGTCATGCAGAGTTACTGTGAGGTGAGATTTCTCGTCTTCGTAGCCTTCAGTTGCCCTGATTAAGCCGCCGCAGTGGATTAGTTCACGTCCGTGGTTCTAGCTCTTCCAGTCGTTTCACACCGTGCTGTTCTGTGCAGAATGCTCTATTTGGCGTGCCACTCAGACTTGTGGATGCCTTAAAAGGCTGCAGACCAAAGATCAGTCCTAAATCAATATCAAGAGAGCTCGATGTGGCGTAATACACCAGCGGCTCGGCTCGGAGAGGAAAACTTTCCGGTTCAGATCTAAAACCCCAAGCAGAAGATTTACATAACAGCTCCATGGGCAGTTTATGGTAAGTTGGGAGTTTCTAGAGAACAGGGTAAATGTGCACATTGCTGTGGGTTTTGTGGCGGATGAAAATGTGGTCGTTCTTCCACTTCCTTTTCATCATCTAGCGCCGTCATGTGATGGATAAACACACGTAAACATGGACTATGTACTTTTTTTTTTTTTTAAATAAACAGTGGGGTGAAAAAGTCGGAGAACACATTGAATTTTTTTTGTATTTTTTATTATTTACATTTAATTTAAAATGGGAAATAATCAGAAGGGTTTTTTTTTTTCTTTTTTAGAGTTTTGAAAATTTTCAAACAAAGAACGTAAATGTTATATTAAATATCTGAAATTCATTTAAAGAAAAAAGATGGTGCCAATAATATAATTTATAATGAAAAACCCCACTGTATACATGACCTCTCTTAATGTTGTGTTGCTTAGCTTCGCATTTGCATAACCGGCAGCTCCGCCCACATGATTGTAAATATTAGTCTAGGGTAAATAAATAAACTTGAGTGCTATGAGTTGATGTAAATATATACACGAGCACAGAAGTGAAAGGTTTACTCACCAACCAGCTCCCCTCCCTCCCCCACATTCTTTTTTTTTTTCTTCCTCAATTCCCACCCACTTCCTAGCTCTCTCCTAAAATGAGACCAGGGAGGGTAAAGTCTAGCATGTGCTTTCTTTCAGACATGTCTGACATGTGAAGCTTCTAGATCAGGGGTCTTCAACGTTTTCCAGGCCGAGGACCCCCAAACTGATGGGGAGATGGATCAGGGACCCCTTAATTATAGGGCGGCTGTGGCTCAGTCGGTAGAGCGGGTTGTCCACTAATCCACTAATCGTGGGGTTGGTGGTTTGAATCCCGGCCCGGGTGATCCCATGCCGAAGTGTCTTTGGGCAAGACACGTAACCCTAAGTTGCCCCCGATGGCAAGCTAGCACCTTGCATGCAGCTCTGCTACCATTGGTGTGTGAGTGTGCACTTTGGATAAAAGCGTCTGCTAAATGAATAAATATAAATATAAATATAATTATATAGATTGTATGAAATTGTGTTCTATCAAACTGGTACCAGAACTTTTGCGACCCCCATGCAGTACCTCCGCGGACCCCCTGTTGAAGACCTCCGTTCTAGATCTTTTCCATCTGATGCTCACGTTATGTCACAGAGCAGCTGAGGAGAACATTAACTGACCGAAGCGACCAGAATGCCATCTATCCCACAGCCAATGACGCTCTATTGGACTCCCGGCACCGTCAAGATTCGGACTTGCGATTTCTTCAGGATAGACGCACTGTTTCATGTTGCGCCACTATTTTATTTTACTACAACATCCCTGATCCCTTTGCGGTTCCAGTTTTATAGTGCTGTTCTATACATATGCTGAGCTGGGCTTTTGTATATCGCCCTGGTAATTTACCCAGACGTCCTGTTATCAGAACATTTTTTTTAAAGTCTTTTAATGAGAGTTGTATTTGAGAGTCCGTCAGGATGTCTTTTTATGTATGTAAACGTTAACACAGTGCTTTGATCTCATTAAACTGGTCAGTTTTAATGTTTACATGCTGTGTATTGGTCAAATAGGAGCTCTGGGCGTTTTTTTTTTTTTTTTTTGGTTGCTATACGAACATTTTCTCGGACTTGACAGAACAACAGTTTTCAGCCACAGTTTTTCCATCACACCATATTAGGGACTGATGTTTTTGGCCCACATGCATGTCTCGGAGCTCCTCAGTTCTTCCAGACTAAACCCAGAGGAAATGCAGAACCTTGGCTTTCCCATCACATGCTGGGGGAAAAAAAAAACCCCACAATAGTGGGAAAAGTGAGAACATTAAAAAGGGCCCCAACCAACCTTACTTCCTGTATTCGAACTACAACCACTGGTCACTTTAATAGGAACATCTGTACACCTTCACACTCATGCAGTTATTCAATAGCGAATCGGTTAGCAGCACAATGCATTTAAATCATGCAGATACACTCAAGAGTGTCAGTTAATGTTCACGCCAAACAGCAGAATGGGTTGTCGGTGCCAGACGCCCTCGTTTGAGTGTTTTTCTTGGGATTTTCACACACAACAGTCTCTAGAGCAGGGGTGTCCAATCTTATCCGCAAATGAAAACCTGCACCCACACCGGTCCTTTCCGAATAAGATTGGACACCCCTGGTCTAGAGTTTACACTGTATGGTGTGCAATAAAAAAAATCACGTTCCAGTGAGCTACAGTTCTCTGAGCAGATGCTTCTTGTTGCTGAGAGAGAGTTCAGAGAAGAGTGACCAGACTGCTAAGCGTTGACACTGGAGACTCCTTCCATAAACGTAAAATAAATGTCTCCTTACTGAAAACTTCAGCATATCCATGATTATACACTTTTTAAATCCAGTGTGCATTAATAT
This sequence comes from Noturus placidus, assembly GCA_022414735.1. Classification (NCBI taxonomy): domain Eukaryota; kingdom Metazoa; phylum Chordata; class Actinopteri; order Siluriformes; family Ictaluridae; genus Noturus; species Noturus placidus. The sequence continues at coordinate 118,181 of JAFFST010055125.1, read as the reverse complement.
CCACCTGTAGCTGATACTACCGCTAGAGCTACTATTTTCAAAAGATTAGAGAATTCTGTGTTGTGCTAAACTAAACCGTAAGCTATTTTGAATGTGTAACCTGCCCTTGGGTCTCGTAGGCGCTTATTAGGGAGATGGGTTTATTCTTGTCTTTTACATTCCTCAAATTCAGCCCCTCTGTCTTTTGAAACTTCTTTAGTCTTGGGCCTCTGTGATCTCTCCAGTTGGCTGTCAGAAGCTCGTTATAAGCTGGCGAATTTTCTTATTCACACACCCATCGTCATAGCAGCAGTCCTATCGGTATTCTAGAGAATACGCGGAATTTGAGCTACACCCATGTAGACATGTTTGGTGAAGATGAAGGGATCGGGTGTAGGGAAGATGTCTTTGTGTTGGCGCCAACTTGGACACCCAAATTGTCGCCGCTTGTTTCTTGGCTAGAGATGTGAGAGAAATGAGAGACGGGTCTCAGAACCCCGAAAGCAGACCTGAACTCACATGCTGGGTCAGCGGCCTGCACGTTTATCTACTTCAAACCCGTTCGACTTTGAGCAGATTGGGCGTTTGTGATCTGTTGCTGACTTTGTGAAAATCGCAGCTTTACATTAACGTGCTTATTCTAATATGTTGTTTCTATGGTAACAGCTCATTCGTGTGGATTTGAGAGGCACCAGTTAAGACGTTTTAGCGTTTCGTGTCAGAGCTTCATTACAGTCCGAGATAACAAGTCAAAGATTGGTGTAACTGTTAGTTTTTTGAATATAGAGGAGTTGACACTTTGCGGTTTCTCAGTCATAAAGAGCGAGAAAAAGAGAGACTGCTGAAAGCCCATCTGTTTATAGCTGTTTAACAGGAACTAGCTTGTGTCATGGATGTTCTAAAGCATTACATGTATCTGTAAATGGATAATAAGTATGATGTGTCGTACGTTTAATTAATAACATTGTATAGACCGTGTAACACACTCATACTGAGTCAAACTGTTATAGGAACACTTTGGAGTAGTAACATTAACTCCCCTTCCTTTCTTAGTCTGTGCTGTGATCTTCTTAAGAAAACATAAGGAAATGCTCTGTACTCTGAGTAGCTGTCCAAAGTGCAGAGGTTGTCCAATTTTAGCTGGTTGTCCTACGCCCAGGACTAGAATCTATTTGAACCACATGTTTATAAATCACTTTTCTAGTCAAGCACTGACTGCATGATGGTCTTTTTCTACAAAGCACCGAATGTTTTCAATGTCAACGGTTTGAAATAACATACATGGTGCTACGTCCTGATGTCCATATGTCCTGACCGGATTCCACACCTGACTTTTCGAGCAAGACCATGCACAAAGCCGAATGGCAGTTATTTTCGTGAAGAATGGACAACTGTATATTTCACTTTATATTAAGTGTCTCCAGCTTTTGTGGTTGTTCTGTATAAACTATATGTGCAACTATAATGCAACTACTGAGGACGCATACACTCTTACGGGTGGAGTACAGAAGTATGACGTGTGTACAGTTTTAGCTAGTAGATTATGTTCGTTTCCAGTTCTGAGTATGCAACGGATAACATAGAGATAACATATATATATATTTCTCTCTCTCTCTCTCTCTCTCTCTCTCTCTCTCTCTCTCTATATATATATATATATGTATATCTTTCTCTCTCTCTCTCTATCTCTCTCTCTCTCTCTCTCT